>CAODLS010615778.1:0-10180 GCA_948243855.1 Flueggea neowawraea
ATAATCTGCCTAGGGTTCATCACATCTAGGTACGCAATATAATTAGTTCATAACTAAAGAGAGATAAACAACAAAAACAAAGAGAAATCTAGAGAGAGAAGGAAAACCCATGATTGAATCCTCCAATTCTTCGCGAAATCACTTCGTTCTAGATGCCCAATGATGTTCTCCTTTGCTCCCACGTTCTCTGGCCTCTAAAGATATGAATTTGTGTCTCCCAGTCGGCTCTCCCTCAATCAATGCTTAAACCCCACTTAAATAGGCGATTTAGGGCGTCTGGAATAAGACACGGGCACGACCGTGCCCAATCAATTCCGTCCGTGTGCCATCAAAATCCCTTAAATTCCGCACCTCACCATTGGACACGGACACGGATTGTGTCCGTGTAATGTGTCCCTTTGTCCGTGTAAATCCATTTATGACCGTGTCTTGCCTCCTCATCTACACGGTCACGGCTTCTTGTCCGTGCAATTGGCTCCCATGACCGTGTGATGCAATCCTTGTCCGTGTTCATTTGTTTTCAAGTTCCAGTGGGTTACACGGCCTCACCCAAAGCCGTGGACTGAAGATTCTTGACCGTGTGTGTCCAGTATTGCATGGATTTGCTTCCTCAAGCTTCCTACGGGCTTCTTTCCATTCCAAGGCCTTGTCTCACTCCCAATGCCTCAAATATCATCGTTCAAGCCCCGTTTCGACTTGTTTTTCTTCATTTCACCAAGACATCATCAATTAATTTGAAAAACACAATAGAAAGCATAGAAGTACCAAAACTAATGACAAACACTCAATTTGTATTCAAAACAATATGAATTGATGCATATAAATACGTATGAATATGTGTTTATCATGTACCATCTTCGGGTGGTGTACGTAAAGAGATTATGAATGAGGGTCACAACTCCGTATATTATGTTCACCTAGGATACATTAAATTGTATTGAGATCTCCGAGAATCCATTGGTGGCCAGGAATGAAGAAGGATATAGATGAATTTGTCAGTCAGTGTTTGACTTGTCAGCAGGTTAAGTTTGAACACCAACATCCTTCTGATTTGTTACAACAGATGCCTCTTTCGAAGTGGAAATGGGATCAGATAACCATGGATTTTGTGGTTGGATTACCAATGACACCTTTTGGGTATGATTCCATTTGGGTTATCGTGGATCGATTGACCAAGTCTGCACATTTCTTACATGTCAAGATGACCTATGGAGCAGCAAGACTAGTGAAGTTATATATTGATTGGATTGTATGTTTGCATAGTGTGCCGATCTCTACAGTATGTGACAGAAGACCCCAGTGTACTTCTCAATTTTGGCGTAAACTGCAAGAAGGGTTGGGTACTCATTTGGATTTCAGTACTACTTTTCATCCACAGATCGATGGTCAGTCTGAGCGTATGATTCAGACTATGGAGGATATGCTGAGAGCGTGCGCTGTGGATTTTGGTGGGAGTTGGGATTCCCATTTTCCTTTGGTCGAGTTTGCATATAACAACTCATACCACTCGATATCGAGATGGCGCCTTATGAGGCTTATTATGGAAAGAAGTGTAGATCTCTTCTTTGTTGGGATGAGGCCAGAGAGAGAGAGCCTTTAAGACCAGATCTTATTTTGGAGAAGATTGAGAAAGTTAGGTTAATTTAGCAACAAATTCAGATTGCGCACAATCGCCAAAAGAGTTACGCTGATCCAAAGCGTAAACATTTAGAGTTTGAGGTTGGTGACCATGTATTCCTCAAAGTATCACCGATGAAGGGTGTGATGAGGTTTGGAAAAGAGGGCAAGTTGGAGTCGTTTCTTATAACTTGGCGTTGCCACCTCATTTTGCTTCAATTCACCCAGTGTTCCACATATCTTTGCTGAGGAAGTAAGTCCCTAATCCGTCACATATTTTGGCACCACAGTCTCTTGACGTTAGGCCTGATCTGTCATATGATGAGGCTCTATTCAGGATTGTTGACCGGCAGGTCAAGAGGCTCCGAAACAAAGATATTGATTCAGTGAACGTAATTTGGAGGCACCACTCAGATGAGGAGGCCACTTGGAAGGCCGAAGATGAGATATGGCGTAGATATCCACACCTATTTGACTCTACAGATACATAGATCAGTACTTCTTTGCCTTTATCTTTGCCTTTTCATTTCTGCATTCCTGGTTGCATTTTTCATGCTTGAGTTCGAGTGAGTTAGATTCTTTTGTGATTCAAAATTTAGATTTCGATTTGGATTTTAAGTTTGGAGAGTTATAGTTGATCTTAGCTTTTACCTTGCTTTGTCTAGAAATTCAAGGACGAATTTCTTTTGAGGGTGAAGTTTGTAATACCCCGTCAGTTTCGATCTAGATTCCGATAGCTTTTTGATCTAGTTTCGATTGATATTTAGGAGGATTGGTATTTGGTTTTGGTTGAAAGATATATTTTTTAGGTCTTAGGAGTCGAGGAACCTTGAGGATGGTTTGGAGCGAGTTCGAGAGTGAGAAACATATGATGGGCATTGTAGAGGTCAAGACGTACGTTGGTACCAAGGGCAAGATGTACATTATCTAGAAATTTACAAGATGATCGGCGTATGTTAAATTGGATCATGAAGTACATTGCGTTCATGCATGACGTACGCTGAGGTAGTGCAACATACGTTGTATTTGAAATAGAGGAAACTGAAATGTGTTTTGACTTTTACGAAGTACGTTGTGGTGGGAATGACATACGTTATGCTTGTACAGAACGTCTTTAAAGTGCCCAACAACCCAACTTTCTTCATTTATCACACTCCTCTCTCACTCAAAAAGCTTTCAAATGATCTGAGACTCCTCCACATTGTTCATTCATCATCCCTAACCAATTTCTGAGGTAAGATTACGTCTATTTCATGCATTAAACATCATTTTCATGCATTGATTAATTAGGCCGAATTTCAAATGGGTTTTCAATTTTTGCATGATTCTGAGTTAATGGTTGCTAGAGGATGCTAGAATAAGTTGAATGGGACTTAGATTAATGAGAATCAAGCCTTGAATCATGAGATTTGGAGTTGTTTTTGTGTGGTTAGGGTTAGGGACAGTTTTGAACGATTTTGTGGAAAATGTTGTTGTTTTGATGAATCTGATGCTTGATTTATGTTTAAGAGGGTGAAATGAGTTCGTTTGTGTGATCGAAAACGATTTCTATCGGTGAAATCGAGAGTAGGGTGTTTTTGATGTAATTTTCTACCGTAGGGACAAAACTTAAGTTTTGGTGATTTTTGATTCTTGATGGACCAGAAGTGATATTTGAAAGGTTAGAGACTGCTTTGTAATTTGTGAGAGTTTGAGGATTTGCTTTCTTAGAGAACTAGTTTTCGATGTTTGAAAACTCTAAGGACTATTTTGTAAGTTTACGAGGACCCAGGGATTAAAATATAATTTTACAAAACTTCAAGGGCCAAATCATAATTTTACATAGATTTTAATTTTTGGGTCGATAGGGGTTAGATCTTCGACCAGGATGGGTTTTTGGGCATCGTTTGAGCATTTGTTATCGTATATGCATGTGCACGTATTGCGGTACCGCCATAGTACCAACATTTTTTTGGATGTGTTCTGATTCATATTACCTCTGATATTGTTTTCAGCTTTGTGTCCTTGCCAACACTATTAGCCACCGATTAGTGGCGCTTGATTTGGATTGTCAGTTAGGACATCCAAGTGAGTGGATGGCAGCTTCAGACACATAGGTTGTGTCTCGAAAATCTATGTATTGTTTTTTTTATATGTTGGCTTATTTATTGTAAAATTGGACTAATCCGAGGATTGGTTAATTTAATAATCTGATTACGTGATTAAATAATCAGTTTATTGTTTTCAAAATTGATATATACGTATCATATATCCTTACTGCTTTTGATGTTGACTACATGTTTTCCTTTCGTACTATAATAGTATGGTTTTGTATTATGGGACACCTATGCTACAGGGTACATAACTTTTGGTATACCAAGGCATTGAGAAGACCCCGCTACCAGGGATGTCGGTTATCATGTGTCCCAGTCCGACACATGATTTGATATTGATTGGTGGAAAAGTCCACGTATTATATTGGATATCGGCACAGACCACATCACTATTGATTTGGTGCTAGATGCACACTAATGATTAGTCACATATTAAGTATATACTGATTTTTGACTTGATATTATGTTTAATATCTCGCATGCATGCATGTTGTTTGCCTTGATTGCAAATGCCTTCGAAATGATTTTTAAAAAACTATTATGTATGTAGTGTGCATATATGTATATATTTAATTATACATGTCTATGGTATTTTTAAACCATTTTCAAAACAATCTTGTGAGGCACGTGTGAGGCGTTCTGGAGAGTTATCCCTCACTGGGTCTAACCCCCTTTGCTTTCTGTTTACCTTTGATTCGTATTTTCCAGGTACACAGATTTTGGCTTCAGAAACCGCACTGCATCTTATTTACCAATGAGGCGTCATTTTGGTTAGTGATGCCCCTTTGCTCGGGCTCCTTTGTTTTGATAGAACTCCACACCGGGATGCTGTAGGGTTACTGGATTGCCATGGTTTTGTATTTTGATACTTACTTGATTTTTGTGCATACATATATTTTATATATATGTCTTCTATATATTTTTATATATATAATTTGAATCATAAATGTTTTAATGAATGTTTTAAATGATTAAAGGGGTAGTATTTCTACATCTTTAAGGCTTGAATGAGATGGGCTAGGCTCCTATAGACAGTTCACCTCGTACACCGGTCATGGTCCGAAAACAGGTCGTGACAAGGACTGCCCCCCAAACAATTTGTTGACATCTTCTACGAGAACCACTGGTGAACTACCTCCTCCCAATTGTATTTTTTCAAATAGTTGCTCTTGATTCCTAGTCAGCACGTCCAAGGTGACTTGGTGCACATTGACAGCATATTGGTGGTTGTCTTTCAATTGTGTATCAATGTCTCAAAGCATGAGTAATTGATCACTGATGGTTTGTAATAATTGAATCACATCAATGCTCCCTATCCCAATAGCGGCTTGATTAGCCTGCCCCGCGGGGACCGAGAGCATCTCTTCTAAGTCATCTTGTTCTTGCACATGAAAATGTTCTTCCACGACCATTGTTGTTGCATTGGTCTCTTCAACTTGGTTCCTAAGACTGGAAACGGTAGTTTCCTTTCCTCCACGAGTTTTTGGTGGAATTGTTTCAGTTGTCACGAGCGTGCCAAAAGATTGTTCCCTTAATTTTCTTATAAGAAAGCTAAGAGGATAATGTTGCCCTTTGGCTCAAAATTACGAGAGCATGCCAAGGAGTTTATGGTTATCCAAACCAAGAATAAAAATAGTCTAAACAATATTTGCATTCAACAAATCCAACTTCATTAATCAAATGAGTTGTAATGATCAAAGGCACATAAATTATTCACTATAGGTCTCTCGTTTCTTTAGCAACAATAGCAAGATCACAGTGCCAAAAACTTAGAAAGAGGTGATAACACAATCACTGATGACAATAAAGTTGAGAAATGAATATTGGGGACACTAACGATTGCTAAGGATACTGAAAAATAACAAAGAACAATGACTGAAAATACTTAAAAATAACAAAGTTTGGGACTCATGTTTTGTAAAAGGTTGGTTTATGAAATTGGTTGCAGCTACTTTCTATTGTTGTTCTCTATCAATTTATACTCCAATGGCGTGCATTCCTTCTATGTTCTAAGATTTCAATCATTTAATCTTGATTTCATTGATTCCTCCATGCTTTGCTCTACCGCCTTCTAAGAGGCTTGACCTTTTTTCTCCTTGTTTTAATCTATGGTAACTTTCCTTATGTTGCTGTCACCAAATCGAGATTAATGGGTCCAAAATCCTCATTAACGTTCATGCCTTACTCTTCTTTCTCCTGGAATTTTGGTTTCCTTCCGCCGCCCTAATTTGTAGTGACCAGGAGCACTTGCCTTCTGTGATTTGTTTTGCTTCTCAAGGGAATAATCGTCCCCGGTCATGACTACTTCCCTACTATTCACTAGTGTCCATTCTTCTGGGTCATCATCCGTTTCAGTTGGTTAGGCCTTTAGGCTTTTACATTACTTGGGCCACTTGTAGAATTCGGCCAGGCCCATTGGAGTTGGGCTTGAATTGAATCGTCAACGCCGAATAAATCAATTTTGTTGGAAATTAACAACCAAACCGTCCAAATTCTTAAAGAGAACCGATCCGAACCAACCAAACCCAAGTCGGTTCAGTCGGAAATTTGGTTCGGTTCGGTCCTTCTCCCCCTAAACACAAACTGCACTAAGAAAGATGACTAACATTCGTTTATTTAGCTACGGCATGCCACCGGTGCCACAAGTAATTTTCCCATAGCGATAGCAAACAAGGAATTGTTGCGAGAGAAACGTACAAGGGGAAACCTAAAAAGAGCAAACTGGTCATAGGGAAGAGAGAGAATCAAGTAGAAGATTTAGAAGAAGAAATCGGGGTAGATCGAGAGTGAGAGATGGCTTTAAAGTTTCTCAACAAGAAGGGATGGCATACTGGGAGCCTAAGGAATATAGAGAACGTATGGAAGGCGGAACAGAAGCATGAGGCCGAGCAGAAGAAGTTAGAGGAACTCCGCAAGCAGATTCAGGAGGAGCGTGAACGCGACGAGTTTCGCGCTTTGCAGGAGCAAGCCGGCTATGTTGCGTAAGTTTTACATTTTTTTAATTGCTTCCAGGGTCCCTTTTTAGGGTTTCTAATATGGTTCTAAACTTGACAGAAAGCAGGAGAGATTGGAATTTCTGTACGATTCGGGACTGTCGGTGGGGAAGGGTAGCACTAGTTCTGGGACAGGTGTAGCATTCAAGGCTCTTGAAGAATCCATTCCCAGCAACAAGACATCTACCTCTTCCGCTAACAACCAGCCTGGAGCCCTTTTCGAGGACAAGCCTAGCTCTGGAAATGATGCTTGGAGGAAACTTCATTCCGATCCTCTGCTTTTGATTCGACAGCGCGAGCAAGAGGCTCTTGCCCGCATCAAGAATAACCCCGTTCAGATGGCCGCTATTCGTAAATCTGTAAGCTCTTCTCCTTCTGATGCTGCTTTGTTGATTCAAATGTTTCTGGCATCTTGACTTAGACAACGACTTGTGCTTAATTTTCCACTTCTCTCTTTCAAGGAGCTATAATTAAATTAGAATACGATGGCTAGTTATTTTTGTTTGATTATTAATTGGTGCATCTTTAAATTTATGTCAACGATGAGGAGCTGATGAATTGTGTGTTTTCATGTGAGAAAGAATAAACCAATTTGTTTTGTATTGATCAAAATAAAGCTAGTTTCAGCAGCAATCATTAGTTTTGTGGAATTTTAACGAGAAATATGAAGATTGAGGTGGACAAAGTTATGTAATTAGAGAAAGCTACAGATGAAACGATAGAAAGCGTTTCTGTCCCTTTTAAACACCAAAACACTTCATCGGGTTGGATTGTTGTTTCTGGTTTTCTTTATGTATGTGAAGGGCAGAGCAAAACAAGCACCATTCTTATGTTGTTCTCTTCACTTTTTTGCTCGTTGATGAGGTTTAGGTCACTGATTTATAACTGTAAAGCAATTAATTAGAGAAATAAAGATGAGAACAAATCATGGTTCCAGAAATTTATCATATAGGCACAATCTGATGAAAAATAATAACTCTCTTACACTGACTAGTTTTCTCTGCCTTTCTTTTTTATGATTTTTTATTCATAGGTTGAAGGGAAAAAAGACAAGGATAAGTCTATTGATAACAAGGAAAGAAGGAAGAAGGAATCAGGTAGCAATTCAAAGCATCCCAAGCATTCATCATCCAAGCAACAATCTGATTCCAAAAAGGTCAGTGATGAAAGAGGGAAAATGGGAAAGCATAGCACTAAGAAGAGTTTAAAAAATGATGAACAGTACTACAAATCAAAGACACGTTCTGATGATGAATCTAGGGACAGGGAGAAGCATAGAAGAAAGACCAGTTATGGACATTCAATGGATAGAGAAGAATCTCCTAGCAGTTTTCCATATTCAAAAGACGCAAGTGATGATGGAAATACCATCAGGAAGGATCATTATAGGTCAAAGAGAGAGAAACATTTTCCAGATGGACGGTCAAACACTAATATTGATAATAAGGAGTGGGAACGATTCAGACCCTCTCATGAAGCAAGGTATGGTCCATCTGCTTCTGAAGCTCATAATGATTCCCATTACAAGCGTCGAGCTGCTGCTCCTAAGCTCTCAGAAGAAGAGCAAGCTGCTAAGCTGAGGGATATGCAAGCAGATGCTGAGGTGCATGAAGAACAGAGGTGGAAGCGTTTAAGGAAGGCTGAGGAGGAGGATGCAAGAGAAGCAACCAATGCAAGCAGTTTTAAAGGTAATAACTTCCTTGATGCTGCACAAAAAAGTGTTTATGGTGCCGAGAAAGGGGGGAGCTCAACTATAGAAGAGAGTGTCTGTCGCCGAACATATTATTCACAAGGAAGGTCTGAAGTGAGTTATGGCAATGCTTTTCGTCGATGATACGCTTGTCTTATGTTTACTTTTGCTCTTGTGATTTTCCCAGGTATTTTCTCACCTGACTTTTTAATATAAAATGTCCCCTGTTTTACTAATATCTCTTCTGATTAGTAATTGAACGTCAAATGAAATTGCTTTGAGTCGATTAATTGACAATTTGAAGTTTCACATATTTAACCATGGTGTTGTATCTTGTTTGATGTTTCGAATCTACCATCCTTGGCATAGTTTTTAGGTTTTCATAGTTTTTGAGAAGCACCTCAAGGAGGAAGCAAGTTCCATTATTGGAGTAGTTGATTTGAATTTTCAAGAAAAAATTAGTAATAAATACTGACATACTATCTGTTGTTCATAGTCTATGAAATTGTGTTTAGCACTTGATTAACATTTGAGATTGGGGTCCTTTAGGTAAGTGGTTCATGAATTATGGCCCAGTGATAGATGTATTTTAGGAAGTCTTCAATTTTGTTTTAGAATGACTGGTTGGAGTATGATAATCAGTGTTTGGGTTAGATAGTCAACTAGGAGGGTTACCTCGCTATTGGTAATTACTTCTTTCTATAGTCTTAAGGAATTCCCGTTTTGTCTGTATTGTTGTCGGCTTTTTCTTTCTATCTGGTTTATTAAAATATTTGTATTCTAACAATGTTCTCCAGCCTAATGCAATGGCATGAAAGGGGTAGTTATTTATGGGGGGAAAATAGTGTATTTTGAGGATAGATATGGGTGTTTTCTTGCACCATCAAAAAGTGGCTGTTAGAGAAGCTACCGGACAATGGTTATCTTCCATGTAAAATTGCTTTACTTTGATGCACGCCTTTTTAGAAATTTGACAGGACCAAATGTTCTTTTTTGGTAAATTATTTCATTTTATATAATGAAATACGAAGTAATCATAATCAAAATCAATGAGGTTGAACTTGAAGTATTGGTTTAGAAGATAAAAGGTAGGCAAAAAGAATGTGACAAACTAGTCTGGGCAGGGATGTTTAGCAGAGTTTATGAACAGAGACAAGACATCGAAAAGCGAGACAAGTCTCTGCTATATTCCACTTTAGACTTGGAGGGCCAAGAAGCAGTTCTCGTTTTCTTTTATCAAGTTATATGGGTGTAAGCCTAAATGGGCTGTGTAATATTGCACTATGGAATAAGAATATGCTTTTGGTACTAGCACATATAATGTTTTGTTAAAGCTTGATTTGATTCTAACATGACAAGGGTCGGAAGATAATGATACTTGTCCTTTCTTGAACTTTTAATCCTTGATCTTATACTCTTCTTTTTGGCGATTACTGTTAGGTTTGGGTTTGAAGATATGTTATTGTTCATTTTTCTACAGGACTCAGTTAAGTTTGTATAAACAGACCTATTAGGTGTTGAGTCGATAATCACACTAGAAGGGGGGGTTGAATAGTGTGATTTTAGAGCCTTTGAATTTTCTTCGAGAACAATTGCAGTAAATGAAAGAACACCAACTTAGAGTGGTTCGGCCAACTCGATGCCTACATCTACTACCTAAGTATCACCACTTAGGATTTCCACTATCAATCTTCACAAAGATTACAACTTCACTTTCTAGCTAAGTGAGAACTCTTACAAGTTTCTTGATTCCGGTTCAAGAACAAAAACCAACCTAGGAATCTACC
>CAODLS010615938.1:0-13004 GCA_948243855.1 Flueggea neowawraea
TTTCTCTAATGCAGTACTTCCACAACTGGACTGGCAACAGGTTGTTTAAAATGCACTGCTTGCATTCTTTTCCCAAATACATCTTATGTTGCTTCTGTTCTTTTGCAGTCAGATAACAAATTCTTCAAAAATATACTTAATAAACATTTTATTAATTTTATTTTTATTTTATATGATGGCCTTCTGTGTTATAATTTCAAGATGTGCTAACAAGAACACTTGCAGAGTGACATGTCGTGATTGGTTCCAGCTAAGCTTAAAGGAAGGCCTCACTGTATTTCGTGATCAGGTACATGTTCTTTCATTCTTCTCTAGGGAGTTATTACCATATACTGATAATAATATTGTTTTCATTTAAGCTCAAAAATTATTTCCTCCTTTATCTTCCAGGAATTTTCATCAGACATGGGAAGCCGTACTGTCAAGAGGATTGGTGATGTTTCAAAACTCCGAAGTTACCAGTTTCCACAGGTTTTTTCTTTTCATTTTCCCTACGCTTGGGCTCCGTTGCTCAAGATCATAATATTTATTTTTCTTTTATGTCTTTATCATTTACATGTGGATTATTCTTTTTTTTTTCATTTGGATTCCACTGAAAATCGAATTCCCGAGTTCCGACCTCTTAGCACTAGAACAACTATATTAGTACTAGGCTAGAAGGTTATTGGTCATTTCCATGTGAATTTTTTAATGAGGGTTTACTACACTCTATCCTAATCAACCTGATCTAAAATATTTCAGGATGCTGGTCCCATGGCTCATCCTGTACGACCACATTCTTACATCAAGGTCTGGATTCCACTTTTTGTCAAATGTTCTAGTCTGCTTTGAAGACTTATCAGATGCTTTCTTGCTCATTGTATTAATGTTATTGTTTCCTTTTTTCTTTCAGATGGATAACTTCTATACAGGTTTCTGGTCTCTTGACATTAAGTCAAAATAATTTTTTATATTGTGCTGGCTTAGATGTTTTATATTTTCTGATGTTTGGCTTCGTTGCAATTGTGATGGTTCGATTCTCATATGGGGCCATTCGCCAACCTCAACTTGCAGTAACGGTATGTTTTGTAGCACCTTTTACTTAACATGACATTTTTCTTTCCTATAAATAAGACATCTAATAGGTTATCCTGGTGGTTTGCTTGCAGGTGTATGAAAAGGTTTGACTTTTCCCATCTATATGCATCAGTATGCTTGCTGTTTTGCTGGGCTGTGGGAATAACTTTTTAATGCATCAACTGCTCATTCTTTTGTGTCAGGGAGCTGAAGTTGTCAGGATGTACAAAACCTTGCTAGGCAGTCACGGTTTTAGAAAGGTAAAGCACAAGATTATGCTGGACATTGAAATTCATACGTGTATGATAACATCTTGCTTGGTGAACCAGTTCGTCTTTGGCATACCAATTTCATGTACTTCATCTGTGTTTCAGGGTATGGATCTTTACTTTAAGAGACATGACGGTCAAGCTGTCACCTGCGAAGATTTCTTTGCTGCCATGAGAGATGCAAATGATGCAGATTTCGCTAACTTTTTACTATGGTATTGACTGATATCATTATTTATTTTTTGTTCATTTTATTTTCCTTTTTTTCATTTTTTCTTGCATATACTGGTTTTGATGCTGTAACTTCTAATTTCATTAAAAATGACAGGTACTCCCAAGCTGGCACACCTGTTGTGAAAGTTAGTTCATCTTTTGATGCTGAAGGTCACACTTTCTCCTTAAAGTTTAGGTATAACTGCTAAGAACGTTCTTCTAGTCCTATAAGTATAGTTTCCCTTTCTTAGTACAATAATTTCACTAAACTCATTTCATGGGGCGTTTTTATAGTCAAGAAGTACCACCAACTCCAGGCCAGCCTGTCAAAGAACCTATGTTCATTCCTGTGGCATTAGGTCTCCTAAACTCAAGTGGCAAGGACATGCCACTCTCTTCTATTTATCATGATGGAAAATTGCGGTCAATCACAAGCAATGGCCAGCCAGTCTTCACCACAGTTTTACGAGTAACTAAGGTCTATAACAAATTCTCCATTGATTTCGCATGGTCCATCTTTGAATTTTTAGGCTTTATTCGTAGATATTTATATTATTATTTATTTTCTTTATTAAACGACATACTTTTACCCCGATGCAAGCAGAAAGAGGAAGAATTTGTCTTCCATGACATACCTGAGAGGCCCGTTCCTTCTTTGTTGCGAGGCTTTAGTGCTCCTATCCGTCTTGAGACAGACCTTTCTGAAAGTGATTTGTTTTTCCTCCTTGCAAATGATTCAGATGAATTTAACCGGTTTGTTGCTTTCTAACTTTTATGTGTACATTTATATATATTTGTTTTAAAATCATGTGACTGATTGAATGACGTTTTGGTTTGGTAATTTAGTTGGGAGGCTGGACAGGTCTTGGCTAGGAAGCTGATGCTTACTTTAGTGGCTGATTTCCAGCAGAACAAACCATTGGTTCTCAATCCAAAGTTTGTGGATGGAATCAGAAGCATACTCTGTGACTCCAGCTTGGATAAAGTATGATGACATTCACACATCTCTTTTCCCAATTTGAACTTTTTTATGTGTTGTAATTATTAGGGAGGGTGAGGGGGAGTGAGGCAACATACTATGACCCATGAACGTGATGATTTTTTTTCCTCCTTTTGTTTTCCAGGAATTTATTGCAAAGGCTATAACTTTGCCTGGTGAGGGTGAGATAATGGACATGATGCAAGTTGCAGATCCAGATTCTGTTCATGCTGTTCGATCTTTTATCAGAAAACAGCTTGCCTCTGAACTGAAAGCTGCATTTGTAACTACGGTATGGCATCTTGTGTCATTTTGGATTCGGTACAATGGTGCCTCCATTTGTGCTTATGATAAAATGAATTTTGGTACTTCTCAGGTTGAAAACAATAGGAGCTCAGAAGAATACACGTTTAACCATCCCAGCATGGCAAGGCGAGCTCTAAAGAATGTTGCCGTTGGTATTCTTCTTGGATCATTTTTGTCAATTTAGAGGTTGAACTCACAAAAATATTCTAATTTTGCCTATGCTTCCTGCAATCTGTAGCATATCTTGCATCCCTTGATGAACAAGAGTTAACAGAGCTGGTACTGCATGAGTACAAAACAGCCACAAATGACAGAGCAGTTTGCAGCTTTGGCAGCCATAGCCCAGAACCCTGGAAAAACTCGTGATGAGGTTCTGGCTGACTTCTATGAGAAGTGGCAGGATGACTTTTTGGTAAATCTACCTCAATATTGATTGCTTCAATTATTCATTGCCCATGTTTTGCTGTGAATTTTTTCATAAATGTTTTACAAAATATGGACCAAGTCTCTTAATTGTAGGCTTTTCTTCAACTTTGACAGTTCTTTTTTTTTTTTTTAGGTTGTGAATAAGTGGTTTGCCCTTCAAGCCATGTCAGACATACCTGGTAATGTAGAAAATGTTCGAAAACTCTTAAGTCACCCAGCATTTGATCTGCGTAATCCAAACAAGGTAAGTGACGTATTTTTTTGAGACACATCTTCCTATGTTAGCTGTTCGAAGATTATAGTGAAATTGAATTGTGTTGTCAAATAGGTATATTCGCTCATTGGGGGATTCTGTGGTTCCCCTGTGAATTTCCATGCAAAGGATGGTTCAGGCTACAAGTTCTTGGAAGAGGTCGTGGTGCAACTAGACAAGATTAATCCTCAGGTATCTTAAGAGAAAAAGAATGCTCATGCCTTACAAGTTTATAGTGATTGATCTTTTATTGCCTTTTAACGTTCGTCTTTTCAGGTGGCCTTCCGCATGGTGTCAGCCTTCTCAAGATGGAAGCGGTACGATGAAACCAGGCAAAACCTAGCCAAGGTAAATAGTTGGTACTGGATAGTAACTCTACCTTAAAGTTGTCCTTGACGTTCATGTCCATCAAGGATAATCTTTCCCCCCTGAATATCAAGTTGTCTTTTCGATGTTGTGTTTCATATGCTCCCACCTAAGTGGCATTGGAAAAAATTTGCAGCACAACTTGAGATGATATTGGCAGCCAACGGATTGTCAGAGAATGTGTTCGAGATTGCCTCGAAAAGCTTAGCAATGTAAATCCCGGCAGATTGCAGGTGTTGCCTACAATTTGTCGTGATACAGAAAATAAGGTATGTTTGGCGCATTTGCAAAGATTGTTCGAGGCAACGATTTGTGTGCCGCTGCAATCACTTATCTGTAGCAGTTGTTATATTTTGTTGCTTTTAAAACATATGCTGTTGACATGATGTAGCACTTTATTTAAGCACTGGAATGAAACGTAAGTACTCCAGTATCTATAGTTGTTTTGTGCTTGTGGGAATGTTTGATGTTGATACTCGTTACACTTTCTGAACATAAAATAATCGATGTGTAAGAAGACGTGTCATTCTCTCTACTTTTTTACTGCAATCGAATCTATTTATATAATTTATTTCTATCAAATCTACTTTAAACAAATACTCGAGGTTTTGAAAAAGATATAAGCAAAGCAAGCAACTGAATTTATAATGGTGTAAACCTAATAAGTGAAGAAAAGACTCTTCATTCTATAATAATAGGTAAGGCTTTTTTTTATCCGTTTTAAATTATAAATTTAACATGTGACTGGGGGCCACATTATTCGTTTGGTATAAATGGGCCCTTTAACACGTGTCAACCATTTAAGATCAATAAGAACCTAACTAAGTACACCATATTTGAATTTCCTTACAAATAGGTCCCTGAGCTCTACTTTCGTAGTACCTTTCCTTTCTCTTTCTTTTTCATTTTTCTTTCTGCTTTTTTTCTAAAAAAAGTATTAAATGTTATTATTAGAATCATATCCTTTATTATTAATTAATTAATTTCATGCTTAAGTGCATTTTTGTTTTTCTAGAAGGATAAACGAGATATCTTATGAAGAAGAATTATCACTAATAGTTTTTAAAGACAAGAAACTTGTTTCACCTAGATAATGCGAGACATTTTAATATTTTGACTGAATTGGATAGAATTTAAGATTCATCAGGTGAATACAGATTTTAAAGTCAACAGAAGTTATAAATTAAAAAGCCTATTGGATAAATCAAATTTTGAAAACTCAATTAGTAGAAAAAATCTGGTTAACATTTGAGAAAGAGAAGACCTAATATTGCAATACAAGTATTTTTATTATCATCTTGAAAATTGAGTCTAATTTTGCCTTAAAAAAAAGCTTATAGAGGAAGGATTATCACTAACTTTTAAATACAATGGCTATTCGTATAAACCTGCTTCTCTAACCCCTCGCTAACATATGATGAACGCGAATAACTTTCCTAATAAGCATTTGCAATAAAGTATGCATCCAAAATATACTTCCAAAATTTGAATGATTTTGTAAGGGAAGGCTCAAAAGATTTATTGCCTTGGAAATAATTGAGCATATGCATAGAAATACTAATTTAATTAGCCTAATGTTATTTAATAAGGTGATAATTGATGCATTAACAATGAATAAAAAATATTTGTATTTAGAAAATGAGAGTGATGACCGGTTGATGAATCAACACCGAATTATTGGTAGGCCTTCTAATCATGATTATCATAAAAATGTGTGTTTTGACATTGGGTCAAAAGTGAGGAAGTAGTTCAACAGTTAATACTATCAAATCGTGTAAACTTGTCAATTAAAGCATATTTATTGGTAATTATGATATTTCCTCGTAATATAAAGCTTTGCTCATTATGGCAATCACTTGATTTATCACTAAAGTTTGCAAACTCCAATAACTTGTCACATAAAATAAAGCCCTTCTATACATAACGGTTCGTTATGCTCTTTTAGTTAGGAGCTCAATCATGCCTCTCTTCTCCCCTTTTGATTCCCAATTTCAACTTTCATCATTCTCACAAGATTATTGCTCTAAAGTGTAAATAACCATGATGTAGGATTAACCATTTTGTGGTCAACACAAACTTTGAACTTGTTAATTTGTTAATAATATATAACAATTTTGTAATGAATACATCTCTGAAATTGTTTAATTTGCTATATTTTTTATTATCTGCTATGTGTTAACCATTAAAATCCACACTTTTCTAACAAATTATCTAATTTAATGTTAATTTGTCAAATATAATTGTCTGCTAATAAATCTTATTTTGAGTAATTTGATTGTAAGTTTTATTTTTATTAAAAAACCATCATACTTTCACGATTGAAATATTAATCTTAACTATACATATGCAATATTTTTTTTCCATCATACTTACAATTATGGTCTTATTTTTGTTTATCAAATTACATCATTCGTATAATTACCCAAAGAATCCCTAACCACTTGGTGAACTCGAATCCCAGACCTCTTGGTCTTGAGGTGCACATGGTTGCCAACTCAACCAACTACTTTTACTCTGGTCTTAAATTGATTATAGATGATGCTTTATGCTTAATGCATTCATATGATACACACATAAATTTGAAGATAATTCTCTACTTCAGAAAGCAAAATATCATAGGACGTTTGAATACAACCATGTTTGTTAAAAGAAAAAAGGAGTCAAAGTTTAATAATTGGAACATCAAAATCTAGATCAAAATATATGTAAACTTTTTGAGGTTATGTACATTTTAGTGGAGCCTATGACTCAAGTATGAAGAATTAGGCCTTTTAGAATAAAAAAGATGGAAACTTTTTAGAAATAAAAAGAAGAAGATAAAGGCAAAATTGATGCTAATAGTTTAAGTGGGAAATCTAGTGCACAAGTGTACCAATACATTTTACATGTTGTAAAGAGAAAGAGAAGTTCCATGTCAAAATTAAGCTCTTATCCCATGTGGGTTTATTTCCAACATCATTAACAAAAAAGCTTAAAATGAATCTAAGTTTAAAGTTGTGTCCCCAAATTCATTACAATACATCTCTTTTTTTTTAAAAAAATATTCTTTTAATTTGTGTATCATTTCTAAGAAACTAATTAGTGAAAATTTTGATAGTTCTTTTTTTTAAAGTTAATAGATTTTAGTTCCACAAAAATAATAAATTTTATCCAATGAATTCGAATTTTTAATTCTTTTATCAACATATAATTTTTTTATAATTCATTTTATTTGCTCCCACTAAAAATTAAAATTTTATTTTTTTAATGTTGAAAACAACTCTAATACCAATAAATTATAAACTCGTTGATATCATAAAATAAAACTTCATGTATGTAAAACAAATAAGATAAAAATTCATTTCCTCAACTAACATTAATTAATAACTCCAAATACGAGAAAGCAAGAAATATAGGAAAAGAAAAACTATGAGGCATGGAAATGAATGTGGACGAACTATACATGAGACCAAACAATTGTGCCTAATCCGTAAATTGAGACAATATGGAAGATAAAAATAGAAATATTAAATCCTTAATAAATAAATAATAGAAATATCAAATACTTAATAAATAAATAAAATAACTCAAAAGAGTTTAAGGTTTAATTAATTAATTCGTTTTAATTGACAGATAAAAAAGAAATAAAAAATAGTATGTAAAGACAAAACTAACGAGTAGAAGGTATAGATGGAAGAAGCGTGCAAGGCAGTTTGAAGTGGCGGGTAAAGAGGGAGATTTTTCGAAGGTGGGACCCACTCTTTTGTGACCCCACACCCCAAGCCTTTCTATAAGTGGATCAGCACACGTGCGCTTCTTTTGTTTTTCATATCTTTCCCACTAAAACCATTATTTGACTTATACCCCCCAAATTAAGATTGCATTTAAACATTCATTGGGACAGGATTACCCCTCCTGCAATAACAGTTTTTTAATTAACATTTACATAATATAACAATATGTTGAAGTAATACTATACAAACAAGCATATTATTCGTAATATTTTTATTTTGTATCATATATCAGTGATTTAAATCACTATGATATTAATTCCTTTTATACGTGACTAATAAGTATATATGTTGAGTTCATGATCTAGTCTAGTAGTGGATAGTTACATCTGTGAATTATAAGAATAAAAATTCTATTGATTTTTTTATGAATAGTTATAAAGAATGTTAAAGGAGGGGAAGGAGCAAAGTATATTAAATAAAATCATTTATCAATAATAAAACTGTAATTATTTTCTAACTTAAGTTTCAAATATATAGTTTTACCTTAAAATACATCTAATTTGGGGTTATAAGGAAGTAAAAATTTACCCTAGAGTAAACTCCTAAAGAAACATCAGCAAAAGAAGAAAAAAATTAACGACAACGCAAGGGTACAAAAGTAAATTCAAACAAGTAGTGAGCACCAAAATTAAAATAAAACAAAGTAAGGGGCCGTCGATAATTACAGAGAAATTGAAGTCATTGGTGTGTTTGACCTCCAAACCGTTAGTACACAACACTTCCCCCGAACCCACTCATATAAATTCCCACTCCAATTTTCTTTTTTAATTTATTTTTTTTTTGTCTCAATTTAGCTTCGGCCTCTTCAAAGTCTTCTGCATTACACAAATCACACACTTCGTTGCTTCTCTCACTCGGAACCACAAGATTTTCTCGAGAAAATTGAAAACGGACGAACAGATCATTTTCCCGGGAAAATCATAGACATGAGAAGAGGCGCTAACGGAGACAACAACGCTTTGGAGACTATTAACGCAGCCGCAACCGCGATCGCCTCCGCTGAGAATCGTGTTCCTCACGCTTCCGCTGAGGTTCTTCCTTTCCCAATTCGATCTATTTTTCCTTTTTTCTTTTATATTTGTTTTGATAATTTGGAGAAGAGTGTTGCTTTGTTGGAAAAGATTGTGGACGTGAATTGCGAAGATTAATTTTTGGAGTGAACATAACAGTGATTAATGAAATTTAGCTTTATATTGATTAAAGAAGTTAAGTGGAGAAGTGCATGATTATCGGCAGAATACTTGGTAGAGGTTAATTTCGAGCTGATTGTTTCACAATGATTGGTTATATTTGGTGACTGGTGAGGAACGAAGGGGGTTTGGTTTGTGTTTCCCTTCGTTGGTTCTGACTAGTTTGATTTTTTGCGAGACGAGTTTTTGAGGCAACCATAGTTAGGACTTAGAAGATTTTGTACAATTCTGTTTAGTGCCTTGTTCTTTCTGGTATTGTACTATCGTTTCAAGAGAATAATAACCTCTTAACTAATTCAATGTTTCAATAGGTTTGACTGTTTCAATTGAGCTGCTTATTAATTTAGCTTCCTCTATATATTTTATTTGTCTAAAAGGTATTCTTGAGTTTCATTTGTTTCCTCCTATTTCTATTTAGATTCTGCGGGAGAAACTTTTTGAGTTGGCAATTCTATGATTATTTTTTTTCAAATGATTAAATCATGAATGTGCGAATCCAAATAAGAAATGACTTATTCAAAGGTTGATTTCTTATCCATGGAGTTGTATGGTGAATTTTTGTGATTTCTGTTGGCTTACTTTGCATTAGTTTTGGTTAGTTTAGTCTATGAACTGGCAATGATGTTTTACTTGGTTTACTCAGAGGAGGTTTTATGTAATCTATTATACTCAATTGTAACTTTTGCTTGTACTCGCAGAAGAGAAGATGGAGAGGCTGCTGGAGTGTATACTGGTGTTTTGGACATCATAGACACAGAAAGCGAATTGGGCATGCAGTTCTTGCCTCTGAGACGTCTTCCCACCGCAATGAAGCTCCTGCAGCTGAAAATTATATCCAAGCACCTGCAGTATCGCTCCCTTTTGTTGCACCTCCTTCTTCTCCTGTATCTTTCCTTCAATCAGAACCTCCTTCTGCTGTACAATCACCAGCAGGTGTGGTGTCCCTCACATCTATATCTGCCAGTATGTACTCCCCAAGCGGACCTGCTTCAATTTTTGCTATTGGCCCATACGCCCATGAAACCCAGCTAGTCTCACCCCCTGTATTCTCATCCTTTACAACTGAGCCATCAACGGCTCCCTTCACTCCTCCTCCTGAGTCTGTGCGCTTGACTACGCCTTCCTCACCCGAGGTGCCTTTTGCGCAGCTACTTGATCCTGGCTTCAGAAATGGTGAAGCTGGTCAGAGATACCCATTCTACAATTATGAATTTCAATCTTACCAGTTTTATCCTGGAAGCCCCATTGGCCAGCTTATTTCTCCCAGCTCTGGCATTTCAGGTTCAGGCACATCTTCTCCTTTACCTGATGGCGAGTTTGCTGCCAATGGACCTCATTTTCTTGAATTCAGGACAGGTAATCCTCCAAAGCACTTGAACCTTGATAAGCTCTCCAAACGTGAATGGGGATCACATCAAGGGTCAGGAAGCTTGACCCCAGATTCTACAAGGCCCACATCATCCCGCTTTCCTCTGGATCGCCCATTTTCTGATGTTGTGTCACATTCAACTTCAGACAACGGAAATCAGAACAATGAAGTTGTTGGTCGCAGAGTTTCTTTTGAGTTAACTGCTGAAGACTTATTGAGATGTGTAGAACAGAAGTCCCAATCTCTGGAAAATAAGACAATTGTAGAAAGGATGACATGCTGTAATGAACCAGCAGAAGGTTCTACAGGCCCAGATGCTAAAACCTCTGACGGAACACCAGAGACAACGCATGTGGAGGTACCATGCTATCAAAAGCAGCAGCCTGTTGCTCTTGGCCCTACTAGAGATTTCAATTCGGACAATAATGATGAAGATGCACCTAAACCAAATTGGTGGCCAAACACACATGATTTTGAGAACCAAAATGGTGAGATCGCCAATGGAATCCCAGAGACAACACATGTGGATGCACCGCGCCATCAAAAGCAAGAGTCTTTCGCTCTTGCCCCCATTAGAGATTTTAATTTTGACGATGATGACAAAGATGCACCTAAACTGAACTGGTGGGCAAACAGACGTGTCTGAAAGCAAAGATGGTGAAAACTGTACCGAAACATCCAAGACAACACATTTGGATGCGTCGCGCCATCAAAAGCAGCATTCTATAACACTTGCCCCCATTGGAGACTTCAATATTGACAACGATGACGAAGATGATACCCCTAAACCGAACTGGTGGGCAAGTGGTGGTATTGTTAGGAATGATGTTGCTGCCACCAAGAACTGGTCCTTTCCAATGATGCAGCCTGGTGTAAGCTAGTGTTTACGTGCATCTTTGGGCGCCGACCCATTAACATAGCAATGTGGAGATTTTCTTGACAGCGAGCACCTGTTTGCCAGAGCTACAGCAATAAATTCTTTTCTGAAGTGGCCTGGAAGGAAGCTAAGCTGACCCATGATGCCATGCTCGAGTCCCAGGAGTCCTCTAAAAGCATACGCAGATGATATTATTTTTTGGTAAGCTAGAATGAATCTCGCATTATATCTCCTACTTGGTCTTGAAAGAACTTTACTTTAGGCTTGAGACATGAACTAACAATCCTCGGATGGGTTGTGTTCAATTCATCCGATATGTAATATAAATGATGAATAGGTTGGTTAATCTAATAATCTTTGATCAACAAGTAGTCTGTAGATGAACCTTTTTGATTGATTATTACTGGAATCTGATTGAGATTTCCAACTTTGCACCATTTTTGGATCTTTATGGAGATTTGAGGAAAGCAATTAATCTGTGTGATTAAAAGATGTAAGGTTGGTTAATCCTGAATTCTTAGACTCATTAAAATATTTGGTTGATTCACTCTAAGGCACCGTTTGACAACTCAAAAATTGGGCCAAGAATCGAGGAATTGGTCTCAGCCAATTTTAATTCTGTTTTTTTGCTAACCAACAGAATTAACAATTCAATTTCATGTCCAATTCCTTGAAATTATAATGAGGCATGTCATAATTCTTAGCTCTCCCCCTAAAAATTGTCAATTCCAACTCTCTCCTCTCTCTCTCTCTCCCTACCTCTAAAAAAATATTTAATTATTTAATAGTAAATAATTAAATAATTAATCTATATTAAATAATCAACTCTAATTTTGATTATATTCTAATTTTGATTCAATTCTAATTTTTTATGTTATCAAAGAATTGTGATTCAATTACAATTCTAATTTCAATTTCAATTTCAATACTGCAATCCAAACAAACCCTAAAAACTGTTGAATCCTCTCACATATGCTTCTAACGAATATGGAGTTCATTAAGCGGAGAATAGAAGACTTCTGTAAAATTAAGGTTCTCCAAAGTGGAGGCGAGACACTTTGATTTTTCTAAACTACAACAATGTCTTTGATGGGGACATGTCTTGTGGTCTAGTTGAAGGAATACTTGATTAAATCCTCTAGATGATTTTTCTTTATATGTCATTTTATCTCCCCTCACTGCTACTCAAAATTTCGACTTCTTTATATAAAGTTGGGATTGACTTCAGTACCATACTCTCCTAGATATTTGATTGTTGTTAAGGATTGTAGTTTATTAATAGTACTAAAATTATCTTCAGTGCATTTTGTTTATTATAAAGGAAACAGATGAATTATTTGTCTAACTGGAAGTGGATGAAAATTTGAAGAAATAACATTTTTTTTTAAAAAATATTCCTGTTTGGACAATAATTATAAGTTAAAATGAAAAAATAAAAGAAAATCAAATATTCGTAGATAATTTCTTCTGCAGTTACTAAAATGGAAAAATTATTTCAGAGCAGAAAAAATGGTGTATTGACTGGCGCATCAAACTTGGAAGGGACCTAAAATGGATCTTTTTTTACAATTTCGTGATGGTGGAGGAATTTGACTTTACAAAATATTTTATTTAATTAAGAAAGTTCAAAAAATCAACATGATATCATGTAATCTTGGTCATTATTGAACCACAATCTTCAAAGTTTGACTTTTAATATTACAATATTAAATAAGAATATTAAAATATTATATAAGAATAACTAAGAAGATTTGATCGGTGGTTTCAAAAAAAAAAAAAATATTTGATCGGTCTCATAAAATCTATACAAGCAAATTATCAAAGTTGTTTTTCACGTTTAAATTGCATTCTTAATTGTATCACATTATATTCACTTAGGTTTTGAGGTAAATATTTTTTGCATCAATTAAAAACATCTATTTGATTT
>CAODLS010616053.1:0-10446 GCA_948243855.1 Flueggea neowawraea
AGATCAATCTCAAGAGATCAATCCAAGCAATTGTAATCTCTTTCTCTGAAAGTGATACAATGATAAGTCTTGGAGCGATTCAACTTTTATATCATTTACCTCAAGTGTGTGTGGATGTTCCTAATTCTAACTTTAGTGGTAGTAAGATTCCTACTTCTAGTGGGAGTAGGAATTTTTTATCCTAGTGGGAGTTCCTATAGGGAGTTTGAACCTACTTAAGGCATCAAGATTCTTGTTTTTCAGTGAGAATAAGGAATTTAAACTTAGTAGGAGCATTTTTTTAAAAAATGCATAAAACTAAAAGGAAATTTGGAAATGAAATCTATGGGATATGAACCAATGGTTTCATTGTCCAAGGTATGACTTTAGACATATTTTGAGAGAATGGTATCTTCGTATAAGCTATGATAATACCATGTATTTCAAGGTGAATCTTGTCATTCTAAATTGTGTGGATATCACATTTGTAGCTAAAAACGGTCTAGCGTACTTGAATGACACAAATGATTGGTCGTGGTCTAACTTTGAGATATATGATATAGGTTGACGTTGGAGTCGAGCTCCAAGAGATCGTTCCAGTGGATTGTTGTTCCTCTTCAAGTGAGATGGATCAACAAAATGCTTGAATAATTTAAGATGCAGAAATGCATAACCTATAGAAATCCCGTGACTCAGAGCAAGTCTCTTAGCAAAGACATGTGTCCACGAACTATATGAAAAAAAAAGAATGTGTAAGGAATGTTCTTCAAAAAAATGTCTATGAATGTCTTTTGTAATATAGAGTACATGTGTTGATTACAAAATTATGCTTGTATTAAATGTCTAGGTGTGTAAAATGCCTAGAGTTTACTAAGTTGTCAAGTTAGCTAGCAAACATTAATCCAACTTATGAAGAGGATGTTGGAAAACAGTGAGCGAGATACTTGAATGCTTTAAAGGCACTACAAGACACTATGTTATCGTGAGGGCTTGCAATAAAATAAGACACAATTGCAACTCCACGTAATGATATGGACTATAGGGACGCCCATGTTTGGTAATATGTTCTTACCTGGCTGAAATGCCACTCCACGTAATAGTGAGGAACACATATAAGTGTGACAAAAGAAGCTAAGACTATAGCTTCATAATCTGCAATGCAATAAGAAAGTTGGCTATTAAGTGAAATGATCAACTTAGCACTAACTACCTAAAAAACCTATGACAGTCTTTAGTGACAGTCAACCTCGATTGTAGCAAGTCAAGATCAAGTATTATTTAGTAAAGGACTTGGTTGCACAAGGTCAAGTAAATTTGAGTACAAGTTGAAGCGAACTTGGAATGTAAGTCCATGCGAGACGAGATCGTAAGATCCGTTAACAAAAGCCTACAAGGAATAAGTTCCTTAAGACCTGTATGACACGCGAAGTGTGTAATCCCTTAAAACATGATCTTTAATAAGATCATTGTGGGTAATACACGAGCGCAAATGTTGAGAGTTGACATTTATTGTAGTGTTACTTGTGAAAACATGTTGGACAGAGAAGTAACCCACTCATATGAGTGTTTACCTTAGTTTTCCCAGTCCGTTGGGGAAGAACTAAGATGAGGTTGGTTTTGAACGTAGAGAGAGATCTTGTGCACGCTCATAATCAATAGGCCATTTTGTATTTTACAGTCGTGATTTCATTATAAAATGGCAAGAAAAAGTCGTATGTAAAGAGTCATACCTATAGGATGAATTCCTATGCCGCTCATTAAATGATCAAATGCTAAAATTGAGAGACTTTTAGCATATTAGCATATTCTGTCTTAAAATCAGAAGTAATTCTATTAAGTGTAGATTAAGGTTAGATGGCAAAATACATCGTAACTGAAGCTTCTGTGTGGTGTTTATAATGTTGTATAAACATGCGCATCTCCAAGGGAAGGAAAGAACACCACAACACGTGATCATACTATGTGTGTTATATACACGACCATAAGGATGAAAAAGATTGATAAATGATTTCACTTTTTCTAGTGTGAGACCCTGCCATGAACATGTGATTCTCGGTACTACCTATCCTTAGAACCCTTAACACATTCAAAACATGAAATTAAGTTTGCCTACTCTAGCTTGCCGTTAATGGTCGTGATTGATTCGAACCAAGCGTGTCAAACTGGGAAAGTAAACTTAGCTATGTGGATTGTCTGATGTAAGAGAGGAAGTTTGTTTCTAAATGCATCAGCACTAGTCTTAAAAGTTTACTTAATCGACTCTCATGTAGCGTGGCACATGATGTGTGAACTATGAGTAAAGCCTTCGTGAGATCGAGTAGTTCAAAATTAACGATTGTGTGGTTATGAACTAGGGAAAGGCATACATTTCCAACTGTTTGTGTTGTTGTTGCATACACTTTGGTAGAATGGAGCTGGTCTTCAATAAACACCTTCTAGCAGAATTGCGTTAAGAGCTGTTAGATAACTTTAACAGGTGTATAGCAATTATGCTCTCATCGTATGCTGGTCGCGCAGTCTATTTGTCTGTATGACACGAGATCTTAATCATGATTGATATTAGTTCTATCATGATCCATGACGAGTTACAGTGTCTCCATGTGCTAGTGAGAGATGTTGAAAAATGTCGTCCTCACATGATGGGTGAACCGAACTCGGTCGGTCGAGGTGTGAACTGAAACCATGGACCGAGATCAATTGGAAAGCCCAATTGAGTTGATTCAAACTCGGTTAGTCAATGTGTGAACCGAGGCCAATTGGCAAGACCAATTGAGTTAGGGATGAAATGGGTCCATTGGGTTTGTTAGGCTCATTAGCCCGTTAGAGGCTTATATAAGGAGTTTTGCTCCTTCCTCTCATTCAACAACTCCGAGAACACACAAATGAGAGAGAGCGAGGCTCGACATCCTGTCTCGAGTCCTGCATAGATCGCGTGTGACATTTAGATTGCGAAACAGCCAATCACTCCCGTTAACATTTCAACCATGGTTTGCTCGCAAGACCAACATAGAACTGGTCCTGCTCCGCTACAAACTTCAGCTGGAATTGAGGATAGTAAGTCGAACCTATTTATTATATTGTTTATTAGTTAAACCGGTATATGATTCTTTTAATTAAGCTCTTAATTTTATATATTTTTTTAAAATTCTCTTTTACCTCTTATATTCATTTTTAAATGCTAGTCTTTTTTAGCGTTCGTTATATTTTTTTATCGATTTATTTATAAAGAGTTTACTATAGAGTTGTGAAAATTAAGTACGGAATTGAATATTCAAAAGTAAAAATATTATAATATAAATTGTCACATAATTTATTTTTTATAATTTTTTTAGGTCTAATTAGAATTGAATTGTATTTAGTTGATTGATTATAATATTTTGATGACAAAGTTAGTAATTTAACACCATAAAAACTAATTAATTTTTTTTGAATTTTGATGTCATATATATTGATGAATAATTTTTTTTAAACATATCAAATTGCGAAACTAAAATTCAGTCTTTGCTTAGCTAATACCCTGATTTCGCCACTGGTTGAGGTATTATCTGATGATTCATAGTGAAGTATCGTAGTACTTATATATATACTACTAAGGTGACAACAAGGAATTAGGAAAGGATATGTGGCGTGCAAGGATTGATGGGCTCGGTTGGAGCCTTGGAGGCAGTGCATGGGGTTGTTATTGTACCCGGTGTGCACCACTTGGTACTCAGTTGGCACGGCTCTGGGCGTGCCTTGCCTTGTTGGTAAGGCTCTAGGCATGATCCTGGTGCCCTTACCGGGTAGCCGTGCCGTCGATCTGGTGGATAGAAAAATTCTTAGTATTTCGATTCTAATTTTATCAATCAGTATGAAAGAAAAAGAACTTTAATTTTCCTTTTCATCAGTTTTTTTTATCCACCACCTCACTAAAAAAACAAAATTGAATTTTTTATTTCAACTTATTTATTTGTCTTAAATCGTTAATGGTTTAATTTGAATGTGAATATATGGATTTCTCTCTTATGATGATAAAATGTGGTCCTTACTACAAAACTTTATTCAAAAATATATATCGAGATAGAAAAATTTTCATTTTTCAATTAAATCTTTTTAATGGGTTTTTAAAAAAATGATTTTTTATACAACTTTGTCAAGTATGGTTGCCGAAAAACCTCACGGATGAATGCAATGTGACCAATGGAAGATGGTATTTTAACACAAACACAACATTTTTGCAAACTAATTACTAATTAAGACAATACATATACTCTCTTTCATCTCTAGATAATATGAGAATAGTATTTACATATGAAGACAAAATTATACAGTAGTGATTCTTCTTTCATTAAGGAGGAAAAAAGGGAGATGTGCACAACAAAATCACCCAATAAAATAAAATATTTGTCACATATATCAGATGTCTTCAATTAAGAAAACTTCAACCATTACCCATCTACATATCCATAACCAAAAAAATTATCATTTCAACAAATTGCACACACAACTTTCACAGAAACAAGCCAGTAAACACTTTCTTCCAATCACACTTGACTATAATTTTTTCATAGAGACAGATGAATGACATGCCAATAATTATTCACCACAATGGTCGATAGGGAGGACAATAATTACGAGGAATATGAAGTGCAAGGTATGATGGAACCAAAAAATTGCAGTTGTGATCAAATGGAAAGGGGAAAAATTTAACATTTATATTAAATTAAAATTTAGATTTTGATAACTACCACTCAAGTTTTCAAATATGAAAAATAGCATATGAAATAAACTGAATTTGACAAATGCCATTTTCGTGAGAATTTGATTTTTTCTCGTAAAAACTAAATTTCACGAGAGAAAAAAATATGATCTTTCAAAATGTCTCCGGTTGTCTCCAAATGTATTTGAATGTTCCTAAATGTATCAAAATATCTCTAAACCATAATTTTATGTCTCCATATCACAATTTCTCTATACAATTTTTTCAATAGTCTCTGAATGTCTCCAAATGTATCCAATTTAGATTTTTACAATTCTTTTTAAGAAGTTTAGTTTAATTTAGATGGTTTTTAAAAAACTCCAAAAATGTTCAAATTTCACAATTTTCTACAAAAAAATAATTTAATAAATTTGTGTAATACATATATTTCTTAAATTAAGTTTAATTATTTATATAATATTCATTTTGATTTATTTTATTTAGCAAAAATTAATTGGTGTTCAATGGTTTACAAAAAGAAATATATCCACATATCTCCAAAATGTATCCACATGTAGTTATCTCTGCACAAAATCAATATAATTCAAAAAAATATCAACAAAGTCATAAAATTAAAATAAATAAAAGTCTTTTTTCATAGATTTTTTATTTTTTAAAATTAAAGGAACTTATGAAAATTAGCACATAATTAAAACCTCACAAAATTATTTACAAATTTATGCAGAAATGGGAAAATGTTAAAACCTCAAGGCATTTTCATAAATTTGCGAAATCAAACATAACAACAGCAAAGAGGTTGGGAACCTTAATGTCATCGTCCAGATCTTTTTTGCGAATTGAGCGCTCTCTCTCTATCTCGTTTCGATGATGGACATGGGAACATAGAGAGAAGAGAGACAAGACAATGAGGACAATGACGCTAAGAGGGAGAGACAAGCAACTAGGGGTAGGGCGGAGAAAGGAGTGAAGGGTGGACGATGTCGTTCATAGCTCTAGACAAGGCGTAGAAAGAAGTGAATGGGCGGTGGAAGAGGGCCGTGGGTTGCTAGGGTTCAACTTCTATGGTTTCAAGAGGGATGAGATTGAGAGAGAAAGGAGAGTGTGACAGAGGGGAGGAAAGAGTGGCGATGAGAGAGAAAAAACTAACAAAATGAGATAAGAAATTTACTTTCATCTGATTAAAAATTTTATAAAGAGTTTATTTAAGGTTGTTTTTAAGTTTATTTTAAAGTTATCGAGATTTTAAGTTTTCTATTATGGTTTATTTTTGGTTTATTTTTTAGTTTACTTTTAAAGTTTATTTTAGGTTTATTTTGAGTTTATTTATTTGTAATTAAATTTTTAAATGAGGTTATTTATGTAAGTTGCCCATTTTTAAAAGGTTTAATAAAGTTATTGTAGTTGTTTGTATTTTTTTAAAAAAGATTTATCAGTTTTTAAAAAAATTTAAAAAGATTTATTTGAAGATTATTTGAAGCTAATTTTAGGTTTATTTAAAGTTTATGCTTATTTTATGTTTAATTTAGGTTTATTTTATGTTTATTTGAAGTTTATTGTAGGTTTATGCCAAGTTTTTTTTAGGTTTTTTTATATTCATTTTACAGATTTTAAAAAGATTTTTGAAGGCTTTGAAAATTTTTATTTTATTTAAAATATTTATTTTAGTTTTTTTCAAGAACTTTAAAGTGCATATCTAAAAAATAAAAAAAAATATTTGATTAAAAAATTTATATAATAATTTAAAACTAAAAAACTGAAAAAAAAGGATGAAAATAAAGTAAAACAAAAAAAAATTTACAAATGAAAAAAAATATTTAAATAAAAAGGTCAAAAAAGTTGTTTTCAAGTTGTTTTAAAAGTAAATAAAAATTAAGATAAAAAAATTAAATATAAAAAATTCTTGACAAAAGTTATAAAACAGTTAAAAAAGGACTAATAAAAAAATGCTCTTAGTTGACAGAAAATGAAAAACAGGAAACATTAATAAAAAATTAAAATAGAAATAAATTTTAAATTAGTTTATTAAACTTTAATTTTTAATAAAATTTAATATTTAATATTAAAAAATAAAAAAAATATTATTTTATTGATGTTCTACAAAAAAGTTAATTTCTGGACGGCGAAACTATTTCCGTAAGAAAAGTTGCACGATGCCGTCAGAAAAAAAGGTTAAAAGAAGCGACCACCGGGAAACTATTTCCGTAAGAAAAGTTGCAAGGTGCCGTGTGAAAAAAAAGGTTAAAAGTTAAATTTTTAAGAGCAATCAATTTGAAAGTTGCCCGATTCAGTCAGCGACGTCACACGAGCAGGGAATTGGGAATGAGTAGGGTTGAACGTGGGTTATGGAGATTTTTGAACCGAATAAAAAAAAATTGGAACTGAAAAGAATCTGACTTTTGACTTTCTCTGAACCAAACCGCCATGAAATTTTTATTTGGGACAGTTCTGGATTTTAAGTAATATTCGTACGGAGAACCGTTCCGAACTGAAAAATCGAAATTAGTACCGATGTATGTATGTATGTACAATACAAAGGTGTATATAACCGTACATAAATATTTATAGTTGTTTAAAGATGTTCATATATACACTAAATGCTATTGTTTCTTAAACTAATGTAGTATATATATATATCGATTTTATTTATTTTTATTAGATTTGCAAACTTTAAGTTTTTTGCTTAATTTGTTGTGGTGACTTTTTTTTGTAAGATGTGTGTATATAATTTCTGCATATTAGTATACCTTAGAACATTGTGCAAATTAATTATTTATGCAATTCATCCTGTAACAAATTATATATGTGTTTGACGAAATGCAATTTAGTTTGTTTGTTGTTGTAGATATTTATGAAGAAGAGCTAAATAGAAAAAAGATTCGAGGCAAAATCTAGTCACAGGAATCATATGCAAAGTCATATTTATATTCATAATGCTATCTTGTTCCTTGAGAATAAATGAATGCAAGTATATGCTGACATTAAAAATACCTATCAAATTAAATTGTATTAAAATAAAAATATATATAGTTTTTATTATCGAGTTAGAGTACTCAAGCCACCAAACATTTTTCAATTAGTTACTCAAAATTCAAAGATAAATAAGATGTCTATCAAATTTTGTATTATTAATTTTCTGGTGTCTTTATTTTTATCTTGGAATTGCTGTCAATTCAACATCGGCATCGAGGTATAATTAACATGATCAAAGCTTTTTAGTATGTTTAATAATCACTTGATTTAATACTATATTCACAATATATTAATTGGTTGGTCTGGGCCAAAGAATATGACAACATTAATTTTACAATATTAATTTGATATGTATTTTTACTATGTTGTAGTAGAAAACATGAAAGAAGCCTTGAAGAGAGACTTGCAGGAGACATGAGGCAAACTAGTCCCACGTGTAAAAAAATCACAAGGCAAGTGGAGCCAATGACTTATAAATAAAGCAAGAATGACTTGTAGTTAGTGTGCATCTATGAGCTCTTTTGGGCTCAAGTAGAAGCTTTTTAGGTTGGAGTTGTAGCCAAACTTAAAATGTTAGTTGGGTTTCATTTAAGCTCTTTTGGAGCTGGGCTTGCTAATGAAATTCTTTTGTTTGAATTTTTTTTTCAAGAACCGAACCGGTTTCTTCGTCCTAAAAGAATTGAAGAATCGAATCGTTTTGTCCTAAAATTTTGGGTGTTTTGGTTCGGTTCTTTTAATTTTTCGGTTCGATTCTGATTCTTCAAAAATAAAAGAACCGAAATTTTGGTTCGATTTCAATTTTTGGATCATAATTGGACTGAACCGACCTATGCTCAACCTTAGGAGTGAGTCCAAAATCCTGTGATCCCATCCATGAGACGGAGCTTTTCTTGGTGTTGACCTTCCACTGTGAGCTGTTGTGTCACTCCCATGTCAACACCATAGGCCAATAAAGTGATGGGCATCTTTAAAACGAAAAGTAATAGGTATCTTCTATACTTTCGATTCCCGTTTCTTTCCAAAGCAACACATATATGCAAGGGCCAAGTAAGAAACCAAACAAAGTCCAAAATCTTTTGAATCTCATAATGGACCTAGCTCATGACAGCAATCAGCTGTTGATATTTGCAGTTTGACATTAACACTCTGTTTGAAATAAAAAAAATTAAAAATTATTTATAAATAAATTCTCTTATTTTATATAGTATAACTTAAAACATAAAATTCAATTAAATTTTTTAAAATTATTTTTGAAATAAATCAAGAATTAAAAATTCATTTTTCTAATATACTTTTCATTACAATAACTTTATGTAAAATATATTTATTATTTATTTTTTAATTATATTCTTTTGAAAAATTTATTTAACAATTGTTGTACATTAGAGAAAGTTTAGTTTCGTAAATAGGGAATTATGAGATTTTTTTTCAAATACCGGAAAAATTGCAAAAAAATTTGCTATAATATTTTTTATATTAAAAAATGGATGTTACTTGGAGAATTATTAATTTCTTCTTTTGATCAATGTTTTCTACGAAATTCAGTGTGTAGTTATTCTAAATTCTATTTCTTAATAAATAAAAGATATGACAAAGTAAAAAAAATGATTATGATGATATGCATATTTAACATAAATTGTTGTGGATTAGAGAAACTCAAGAAGCTAGGCGTGGATTAGGTTTCGATGGAAGAAAGAGATAATTTTGGTATTGGTGATTTAGAGGAGAGGTAATTTTAGTATGTAAAAAAAATTGTAGAATTTATTTAGAAATCTCACTAAATTTGATAAGAATTGAGTTAGTTATCTTTAATTTCATAGAATTCAATTCTTATAATTAAAATCCACATTTTTTTATTTTTTCAAACCCAAAAATTTGAAATTACAAATAAATTTCACAAAATTAGGTGAAATTTATTTATTCCAAACAGGGGTAAGGGCGATAATATTAGCCTAAAAAATATCTAAACGAACTGAACATCAAAAAATGGTTCGCCAACAAGGAAACAAGCTGCTTATATTTGCACTACTCGCCTCTCTACTAATCACAAGCACCTGTCGCAATTCTCCTAGTAGCTTACTTGCCTTAACGATTTCTGCTTTGACCCACCTATATTTCACACATTACATGAGCTGTTTTAGGAAACATCTTTTCCAGTTTAAAACACAACTCGGTTGTAACTTGTTTCACATAATTTGGAAAAAATATCTTCACTTTGTCTGACGTGGAAGTACGCGATTGGCTATGGCGTGATAAGAAATCTGTGTACAAAATTCATCACTTCACTAGGTCCAATTATATATATGTCTCCTGCGTCATCTTTTAACCCCCATTATCAGATATATCAATCAATACACAAACCCACACTGAGCCCATATCGTACTAGCAAAAACCCAGAAATGGCAACAATCACAGGACTTAACCTCTCAACAGCAACACCAAGAGTCAGAGCCAAGGCATCAGAAACACCAAAGGCACTGCCCATCTTCACCAAGCTAAACAACCCATGGAGAACCAGCCGGTTCGGTCAAATCAGGCCACTGAGAGCAGCACCGGACAAGATATCAGAGAAGGTCGAAGAGAGCATCAAGAATGCAGAGCAGGCTTGCTCTGATGACCCAGCAAGTGGAGAATGTGTGGCTGCTTGGGACGAGGTAGAGGAGCTGAGTGCTGCTGCGAGCCATGCCAGAGACAAGAAGAAAGACTCTGACCCTTTGGAGAATTACTGCAAGGACAACCCCGAGACAGATGAGTGCCGTACTTACGATAACTGAGATTAGTCTTGAGGGGTTTATTGA
>CAODLS010616057.1:0-18242 GCA_948243855.1 Flueggea neowawraea
ATTTCACAAAACACCTCAAAAATCATATTAACAACAAAAAAATATTTATACTCCAAAAATATCATTAATTAATTTAATGATATTTTAAATTAAAATTAATCATTCAAAAATAATTAATTCGAAAAAAAATTTCAATGGAAAATTTACTCAAAATTAGTCAAAAATATTCAAGTTATTACAGTTCTTGTTCAAGAAGTCTTTGTATGGGTTGAAGCAGTCACTTATGCAGTGGTATGAGAGGTTTGATGCATTTATGATCTCTCATGAGTTTAGTTGAAATCAGTATGATAACTGTGTTTACTTTAAGACATTGCCTAATGGTTTGTTTATATATCTATTGCTATATGTAGATGGCATGTTGATTGTAGGTAAGAACCAAGCTAAAATTGACAAACTGAAAAATTGTTGAGTAGTGAGTTTTAAATGAAGGATCTGGGCGCAGACAAGAAGATCTTACGAATGGAGATTTGGAGAGACAGAAATGTAGGCTTGTTATATGTATCACAACAGAAATACTTTTAGAAGGTATTGTAGGCTTTCCATATGGATCACGCTAAACCAGTGAGTGCTCAATTGGCTCTACATTTTAAATTTGATCATGATACATTGCGTAGCACTGATGAGAAAATGGAGTATATGAAGAGTGTGCTTTAGTCTAGTGTTGTTGGTAGTTTGATGTATGCTATAATGTGCACTAGACCGGATATTGCTTATGTTGTTAGTGTAGTAAACAGATTTATGAGTAATCCTGAAAAAGCTCCCTAGAAAGCAGTGAAGTGGATTATGCGATATTTGTGAGAGACGAGTAATGTGTGCTTGGTGTATGGGTGTAATTCCACCCATTCCGATCGACCTTCTGTAGCACTCCGATCAATCCTGATTAGCTTTCCGGTGGAATCTCGTTCGATTTTAAATGATATTAACTCATTTCCATTTTGATTCTCAAAGGTTTGAGATGATGATTACGTGTTTAAGATGATAATTGGATTTTTGATGATGTTTGAAGTAAATTAAGACATGTGATCTCGATGGTGTTTGATTAGATTGAATGGAGGAAATGGAAGAAATCAATTTGTGAAGAATTTGTCTTGGTAGTCGACTAGTGGTTAGGGTAGTCGACTAACAAGATTGGGTAGTCACTAACGAAGAAAATGCTCCAATAGTCAACTAACGAGATTGGGTAGTCGACCAGCGACATGCAGGTCTACATATTCACCACCCGACCCCCTTGGTTTTCTCTCTATTTTCTCACTCAAAACGCTCTTAGACCGTTCCAAACTCTCCCAAATTGCTTTCCCATCATTCATTTTACTTCCTTGAGGTAAGATTACGTCTCTTTTATGGTTTTTACATCATTTGTCTACATTAATCACATATGTTCTTTTAGGCCAAATTTTGAAATGGGTTTGCATTTTTAAATGATTCCGGTTGAATGGATGTTTGGGGATGTTAGATTAGGTTAGAGTGAAGTTAGAAATACATAAATATAGCTTGAAATCATGAGATTTGATGAGTTATTGGAATGGGCTAGGGTTTGGACGGATATTGTGGATTTTTGGGTGATTTTAAGTTTTTTTTTTTTGAGATATTAATTATAGATTTGAGTTCCTGAGGTTTATTAGAGTCAATGTAAGTGATTGAAAATTATTTCTATCAGTTGAATAAAAAGTAGGGTGTTTTCGGGTAATTTTCTACCGTAAGGACTAGTTCTGATATTTTGCATTGTTTGAGGTCTAATTTAGAATTCTGAATAAATTAAGGATTGAGTTGTAATTTTTAAATACTTTGAGCACTGATCTATAATTTTACAAAGTTTGAGGACTTAATTATAATTTTGAAATAGTTGAAGAACCAAACTGTAATTTTATATTGATGTTCAATTTTTAATGAGAGGGTTAGATTTTTTATTGAAATATGATTTCTAACATCGTCGGGGTTTGAGCCTGCATTTTTATCTTTGTATTATTTGTATTGTTATAGTCACTGTTTTGATTCTTTTGTGAATACATTATGTTTCAGCTCAGTCCAGTTTCTAATGTAAACAACCATCTACCTGTGGTTAATGATTCGTAGTTGATAGCTCGGCATCCAAGTGAGTGTGATGTCAACTTCATACATATAAATTGTGTCTTTCTGAACTTATATGTTTTTGTTGTATTCCGGCCTTTGCATGTACTCTGGAATAATTAAAGAATCAAAAATCCTAAAATTTGACTTATGTGAGGACTTGTTTGATTTAAATTTTTTCTGAAATTTTTTTAAAATTTTCAAAATCCGGTGAATAATAAGAATATGTTTTTGGAAAACTTATTTGAATTTTGGAATAGTAATAATACTCTATTTTTGAAAGATTTTACGCTTCTATAACAAGTCACTCTGTTTCTGAAAATAATTTGATTAAGGATAATACGTTTTTTAAATAAATTCTGAACTTTGTTTCTATAAATGCTTGTTTGCTTGTAGAATGTTTTCCTCTATTTTTGAAATAAAATATATTATTTTATATTCGTTTGTTTTTGAAACACTACTCAGATACAACCTTAAGAGGAATACTATTCTATTTTTGTTTCTGATCCATTATTGGATATAGCCTCAGTGGCTATACTATTCACCTTAATAGCTACACCCGCCTTAGTGACTATATCTGTTGGAATTCATGACTAAGTTTATGACATTCATAAGCATACATGGCAGCGAAAATAACAAAAATTTTCAATCTATAATTCCACCAAGGATCCATGCACATCGACATATACGATTAGGGTTAGCGTATTTTATCTTAAAACACGATGCTAGAGTGAATGATTGAATGGAGTGATGGTGTAGCTTTTAGTACAAAACTCGAAACCCTTTCTCCAACGTTACCTTTCTGCGAACGTGACTAAAGATATCCACACGAACGAACCTCCTTGAGTTGGTTGGGTGTACTAGCACCGAGAATCACTATTCTAGCTTTCACAAATTTTCTCTCTTTATAATGACACTCACAAAATTTGGCAATGGCCTTCAAAAGAGCATTCTTATTCAGCCTACAATATGCACACATATATATAGAGATGTGTGAAACCTTAGTTCAAGTTTGATAGGTTTCTTCTTGCTTGTCCTACAAGAATAAGAACTCCTCATCATATAAGAACAATGGCTCCTAAAAAATAGGAATGGGTGCCAAATTTTGCCTAGGGTTATTAATGTTATTGGGCTTTTAATTACATGATACATTATCATTAAATAAATCACTCTTCTATTAATCTACATGAGCCGAAATTATATCACACATAATAACATACCTAAACATGCTTAATCTTAATAATTAGTTATTTATATTAAAAGTCCATTACATTAATGGATAATGTCTTATATCAAATTTAAGACATAAAATAAACCCTGAATTATCAATGATCAATCAAATTAATCATCTTAATAATTCGATTGTTACAAGAGAGAATATTTGTGAACCAGTCCAATTCGTTCTTATGTGTGACCCAATAGGCCTACTTGAAATTGGCAATCGGCATTGTTCCAGAACTTAGGCCCAAAATCCATAAGCGGTATCTAGTAATACATTATGGCATCCCAAATTGAGTGGATGTCGGTGATCCGAGTTAACCTTTCACAGTTTGATATTTAGTCATTTTGTCTCACGATATCTCATTTAAGCATAAGGCATGGTCATATGTCAACCTTATATTGCTTAATGTATTTCTTGATCCCAAGTAGATTGATATAACAAATGACATTGATAACCCTTTATCAATTCATTCGAGTATGCATACATTTCATCAATCCTACTTATCAAGTGACCTAAAGATATCACTCTTCTTAAGAGGAACAAATTCGTCACTCTCACTATCACTCCTCTACAAGATTATGACATATCCAATCACAGTCTTTATTGTTACCCTGTTACTAATAACTTTTGACTAAGTCAAAGTATGTGATTCCTCGGATAGGAGTTGATAGTGAGTTTTGGTTAGATGACTCAAATATCATCACTGCATGAAAACTATTTGTGATACTTGTGACATTACTCCATGAAGTGCTTTCATAACGGGTCAGTCTAATACATGTTCCCGACATGTATTTATATTCTAAGTGACATTCCATATCCATAATCAGTAAATAATTATCCTCTTAGTAACATACTAACTTTAGTTTCTTATTATTTCCATGATAATAATCGATTAGAGATATTTAGAATAATATTCCTTTTACCTTAGGGTTTTACTATCAAGTCATACACTTGATAAAATAAGAAAGAATAAACTATTCATTGAATTTTTATCTTCATAAAACATATATAATACTTCATAGATATGAAATGTCTCTTTATTAAATGATGAATGACAATGTATATCAATTATTGGATTATGGAACAATTCTAACAATGTCTTCCTTAGTGGCTATACTTGCCTTACTAGCTATACTCGCATGCACAACTTTACTCTCCTTAACGGCTATACTTTGTGCCTATGTAGCAAACTTTTGCTTCTGCCATTTCTGATAAGCTAAAATATTTTTTGAAGGATTTCATTTTGTTTCTGAAAGTATGTTAGCTCTTATAAAGCTTTAAAAGATTTTTGAAAGATTTTACTCTGTTTCTGAATGTATGCATGTTATACTTTGTTTGCGAACCATTTTGGAAAAATAGTTTTTGAAATGATAATAGTATGTATCAACATGTATATTTGGATTATACAAGTATATACCTACATATGGTATTTTCAAACTATTTTCAAAACGGTTTGTGTGAGGTCCCAGAGGCGTTCTAGAGCGTCATCCTTCACTGAGTTTTACTCACCTCCTCCCCTTAAGATTTTTCAGGTTAATCTGAGTTTGGTTTATCAGATTGCCAGCACTCAATGAGGAGTCCAGTTTGGCAGTGAGTGCCTTTTCGATCGGGCCCCAGTTTGTATGTATATTAGAAGCTTCACACCGAGTTCTCGTGGGTTATGTTTTTGTTTATGATAATACAATGAAATCAAATGGTTTTACTTTCATATATTTTCTATATTTGATATACAAATATTTTACCTTATTAAATGAGTTTTGAACTTTTGTTAAATATCGTTTAATTATTAATTTGAATATAAATTTGGGTAGAAGTTCTGTACTCTAAGACTTGTATGAGATGGGCCGGACCTCTGGTTTGATTTGTCTCATACGTCAGTGATGGTCCGAAAACAAGTCGTGACAATGAGAATGGTAATATTTCCGATGGATTGGTTGGTTTTATTGATTATGATCATAGAGGATATTTCATCAAGAGCAGATTATTGATTTGTTATATGTTCACACTCTTTGGATGTGTTATTGTTAGAGAGCTTCTCTACAACATATAGTTGCTCTATCTATAACTGAAGCAAAATACATGTCATTGACTGAAGGGGTGAAAGAATGTATGTGGTTAAATGGTCTTGTTGGTAGTTTGGGTTTGAATTTTTTGAAGCTTGTTATCTATTGCGATAGTCAAAGTGTTTTGTGTTTAGCAAAGAATTCGGTTTATCATGAGAGGACAAAACATATTGATGTTAGATTAAACTTTATTCGGGATGTTATCGAAGAAAATTTGTTCTCCATTAAGAAGGTGGTTACAAAAAACAATCTTGCAGATATGTTGACTAAGCTGATTATTACTGAAAAGTTCAAGCATAGCTTGGACTTGGTTAATGTTCGCAGAGTTTGAGCTTGAAGTCCTTCGGGGTGTGGCAATGGAGTAATTCATTATTTTGAGCTTGAAAGAAGAAGGAAAAATTAATTCAAGGTGGAAAATTATTGAATTGAATTAGTCTTTTCCTTGGATTTGTTCAAGTCACTTTGGTGTTATTTGAGTTAGGCAAAGAAACGAAGGCTATTTGGTGAAGAAGGGAATCAAATTTGATGGTTCTGGGTAGACTTAGTTGGCTGGAACCATATAATTGGAAGCGTGGTCCCTTTTTTATTCCAATTGTGTTTCGGAATATGAAAGGTCTAGGACTAATTTTAGGGTTTGGAATGGTTTATTTTGACTATAACATATTGTAAATATATAAATAGGTGGCTTGGGACATTGTTGTAGCCTTTTGGTTGACTTTTAAAGCAAATAATAGAATTACTCGCTCTCTCTGCCCATAGATGTAGATTAGTTGATCGAACCACGTAAATTTTAATGTTGTGTGTGATGTTCTCTTCTACATTCCGCTTATTCTATTGCTTGTTTGCCTGACAAATAATTACTCAGTTACCCATTTAAAGCCAAAATTAGCTCTTTAGGAATTGTTTATTGTTTTTTTCTCTTCCTTGTGGTCCTTTTTGCCAATTGTCAAAAAAATGTTATAATTTTATTGATAAAAATTGATTTATAGAGTAAAATAAATAGTGTTGTTGGAGAACACATAAATTTTTAGATAAATTAATATGAAGAGTTAATTAAATATAATATAATAAAGAGTGCGATAAAGAGAATTGTTGTACATGCTCTTATAAATTTGCTAAAGAGCTCGTGTGAGGCGCGGAGAGGAAATTGAGATGTTTTTATTTAAAATAACTGTTAACGAATTTTTTGGGTGACAAAAAATAAGTAATTAGGAAGAAAATCGGTTTTCTGTTACATTTCTTCATTTTTGTGCAAAGTTAAAGGTAATATACTTAACATAATAATTGGCGAAATTTCAATAAAGAATTAATGAAGAAATGCGTAAAAAGCGAATATCAATTTGCTATTGAAACTGTAACATACGGAACCATGGCAATTAGAAAAATAAAAAAAAATAACTTCAGCATACGTAAATTTGTGGAAGTTGTAATGTTTAATTTATTGGATCGTGACACAATAAAGACTTTTCCTAAAGGCTTTCTCAAATTACCTCCATTTTCAACAATTGTAGGCTTTAAAAACATTTAATTATCAACAAATCTAATTATATGTGGAAAATTCAGAAAAATGAAAAAAAAAGAAAAAGAAAAGAAAAGAAAGAGTTAAGTTACGTACTACTCTACGTCAAAGCTATCTAACGAACCTCTAACCATCTAATCGTAGAGATCCACAATCAATACAAGATTTTTTGGAACAGTGTCTACTCAAAATTTCATGCATATGAAACCTTAAAGGAGCATGTGGTCTATTTGCATATTAAAGTGTATTTGATTTTAATTATCAATTAAATTTATTTTTCTAAACTTATCAAAAAAATATTTTTCTAAGAAAAATGTAAATTTAAGAAGAAAGATATTAGTTAGTGACTTTTGATCTTCTCTTTTTTGAATATACATTAATTATATAATATAATGACACTAATGAATTATAACTATAATTAAAGTGAAGTTCATGCATGAATAATTTAATAAAAAATAGTTTAAAATGAGAAAAATAAGAAAAAATTAATAAAATTAAGTAAAATCATCTAAGCTAGTCACTTCAATGATGTTTAATCTATTATCGTGTCCGGATTCATATATTATATATGACAATTAATTTTAAAATGTACTAATTTCTTATCGTTGACATGCAACAACACGTAATAACTACATGCAAACAATAGAGCTAAAAACTATATATAATATTTTTTCTTTTTTATTTGACAAACTCTCACTGAAAATAAAATGCTTAGTTGTTCTGACGAATCCACCGAATGAATGAAGTTATTGTGACTATACACCGAATGCATTAGCACTACTTTGTTAAAATGAATAAATTAGTTTCAACCCGTTAAAACAGAAGAGAATATCATGAAATGACTACTTGCAAATCCTTGTCTTGCGTACAGCTAGGCTTTCGTTCTGCCAAATAAGCTTTGAAGGAATGAATTTCTTTCGCTGATTAAGCATACTGGAACACAAATTGATTAATTTCAACTTCCATCTTCGTTGACATTGCGGAATTCAAAACTATTCACACTCATGTGTAATCATCCAATTGTGAAATTACAATATCTTTCATTCAGTCATAAAAATCCAAGGGAGTTAACTCGATAAAAAAAAAAACACTTCTTGTTTGGTTAGAGAGAGAAAAAAATAGAATTTACAAAGTATATCAACACTTTCAAAATTTTAAATAATACAATTAGTAGCATTATAATATTGAAAACGCCATCTCAAGAATTCTAATTATTATAAAAAGTTGCCACATTTTTTAAATCATATACACTTTTGTACACATTTACGAAATGAAGTAAAAGAAGTAGAGAGATTTTATTGGATTAAAAAAACTTTTACAGAACTTGTTATATGGTTGTACACACGTTGTACACTTATATACACCCATGTACACGTTCGTGTATATTCAATATATCTTTGCCCTTCTATTTACACATTTGTATACTTTATAGAATAAATCAAAAAATATAGTTATTTAGTAAAAATATTAGATTTTTTGTTTTTTTTTTAAAATATAGACGTTCTCTTGCAATATGTTTTAAATTTCTCGCGAGAATTCAGTCCCTCGCAATTTCTATCTAATTTCTAGTTTGTCCAAAAGGTGATTTTTTTAACATTAATTTGAAAGTGGCCGCCCCATATATTACTTTGAAAGAGATGGTGTTTGTGAAATTGGTTTCATTAGGGGCAAAAAGTGTAATTTTCCTCAAAAAAGTTGGTTCTTTCTAGTTGGTAATCAATTAGTTACGCCGCAGGAGTGTTGATGTTGAGGCTAAAAGCTCATTCATGTTGGAATCACTATATACACGGACGAGTTAAATATAAATAATTTTTTAAATTTAATTTGTAAATTAGACAAACTTAAAGAGTTCAAACTCGGTTTGTGAAGTCTGTGAGCAAACTTAATATATAATAGACTTGTAAACAAGCTCAATATTAGACACATAGTTAGCCTTGATAGTACACTTGTGGACATTATATACATATGCTTTGTATTAAATGAGCTTCAAACGAAAATAGCTTGCTTGCCAGTTACTATATGTGTCAATAAAAAACAAATGTCTTACTTGGTTGGATGTTAGTTGGTGGGAGAAGTGTGACTTCCCGAGAAGTTGGTAAACTTCATTTGCTTGGTTGAACAAAGACAGCTGAACTTCCTGAAAAGTCAGAGGCTTGACTTCCCATTGACCTCGTGAAGTAACTTCCTAAAGGGAATCAGGAAGTTCAACTTCCTTAGCTGATACAATTGTATTTACGAATATATTCTCAAATATTATTTACTTATGAATTTCAATTAATTTCTAAAAAAATTATTAATTATTTAATAATTAATTTTTTAACTATTTTATATAGATAAATTTTTATAAAAGTTTTTTAAATTTCAAAAAAAATTACATGAAATATTATATATGATATATATTTATTTAATTAAATAAATTAATTTTTGTGAAATTTAAAAAAATTAATCTTCATTATAGATTTGTATTAATATTAACTATAATTTTAATTGCTAATTGGAGATATATTTATGTAATAAAATAAATATTTTTATTTAATTTTTTCATATTATTAATTTAAATTTAATAATAATAAGGTTATTATTGACTTTTTTAACCAACTTCCTAGGGAGTGCAATTTTTAACCAAGGTTGCACTTCCCAGAAATTTAAAATTGCAACCAAACATATTTGTATATTTTTTTCCGGGAAGTCACTTCCTGGGAAAGGACTTCCTAGGAATTGACTTCCCTAAAAATTGAACCAAACAAGCCCAAAATAATGACTATTCAAACTATTTACTTAACTCTCTATATATAGAGAGAGACTTGAGAATTGATAATGTAATATGTGTCATTATTCAATTCCTTTAAAACTCTTAAATACAAGAACGAAAAATGGCAACCGTTTCTTATGATCCAAGGCTTAACCTTCAAGTGGGCAAGGCCAATAATCATGGAGTCATCACTGAAGAAATCGAAGGACTAATCAAAGTTTACAGAGATGGATATGTCGAAAGTCCTCCAATAGTTCCAAATGTCCCTTGCACTGTTACAGTGAATGATGGCGTAACAACAAGAGATGTTTCTTTTAACAATTTATGGGCTCGTGTTTCTGTCCCAATTAGCTTCCATGGCAAGCACCTTCCTTTACTTGTTTACTTCCATGGAGGTGGATTTTGTGTTGGTTCTGCTTCTTGGAGTTGTTACCATTTTTTCTTGGCCAAACTTGCTTCCATAGCAGGCTGCATAATCTTCTCTGTAAATTATCGTCTGGGCCCCGAAAATCGTCTTCCGGCCGCTTATGATGATGGTTTCAATGCTGTTATGTGGTTGGAATTTCAGGCTTTAAATGGTTCTTCTGAGAACAATTGGTGTTTAAGTAGGTGCAATTACTCAACACTGTCTCTAGCAGGTGATAGTGTTGGTGCCAACATAGCTTATAATGTCGCGGTAAGGCTCGCGTCCAGTAATGGCGTCACGCCTGAATCCATCGTAAGGCCATTGTGTTTAAATGGTTTAATCTTGATCCAACCTTTCCGTGACTAGAACTTCTTCTGAGAAAAGTACGACTCAACCACCCAACTCAGCATTGACTCTTTCAGCTTCTGATACGTACTGGCGATTATCGTTGCCAGTAGGTGCTAACCTCGACCATCCATACTGCAATCCTTTATGCAATGGTGTAACCAAGTTGCGCGATTGGCGGCTTCCTCCAATAATGGTTTGTGTATCAAAAATGGATATTCTAAAGGAAAGGAACTTGGAATTTTGCTCTGTTTTGAGACATTCTGGTAAAAGAGTGGAAACTGTGATTTACAAAGGAGTAGGACATGCATTTCAGGTTTTGCATAATTCTCCTAACTCTCAGGTTCAGGTTCAAGAAATGACGTCTTATCTTAAGAATTTCATCAATCAATAATCACAAATATTAAGAGTTTTTATCTTAGTTAATTCATCATCATTGTCTATTAAACTTTATTTACTATAGACTAATTGTTGTTCATGAGACTTTTTTTTTAAGAAGTCCATTGTTTTGAAATTTTATTTGTCTAAACCAGAAACACGAGAAAGTTGTTCAAATTCATGTGTTATATCAATGGTGTTGTATTTTTCAGTCAATTATTCTATAAACACATTTTTTTAATCTCGTTGCCTTATAAATAATAAAAGTGTCGTTTGACCAAAGCATATACTTTTCAAATATACAAACAGAAACAACTTTAAGAAGAATATTACTGTGTAAGGTGTTATTCAGTGCCTTCAGTGGTTATATTGGTATTTCGCGATTTTGTTAACAAGTAATTTTTGTTCTCATTAAAAATTAAACTTTTGTATCCTTTAGTGCTGAAAATGAGTCTACTAATGAACTATAAGCCCAATAGTTGATATAATCAATTTTTTGTCAAAAGGATATGAATTGAAGTCATTTAAAAAAAAGAATATTATTTGGTGTCTTTGGTTGATATTAGTTTTTTTTTTTATGTAAAGTCATTTACTAGCCTGCATTCACTTTAATATAAGTTTTAGGACAATTTTGTAAACACACAATTCATAAACTGACTTGTCAAAAATTGTTAATGCTAATCTTTTAGAATTCATACTCTTCAAAGGTGGTCCGTGATGAAGATTTGAGGGACGAATCTGTATCTGTAAACAAACCCAAATTCATTGACTCAAAGATAAATCATTCCCTTCTTTTCTTTTTCCTCGAAATGGAACGCCCAAAGCATTCATGCTTCAAAAGACCACGATTGCCCAAAGACTCTGCAACTTTTTTGGAGAAGTGGTGCATAATTAGCCTATAATTAGAGGAAATACACATAATGTTTGAATATCCAAACTGACTCATTTTGCCTTGAAATTTAATCCACATATATTAGACATATAATAATGTATTCCTACCAAATTTCAGCTCTTAATTCCTAATAAAACAATCTAGAAAACGTTTCAAAGTCCCAACCTTGTAATAGAATTGTTTCAGGCGAGCAACCTATAGTTCACTGAACCTAACGTCACACAGATCCAATTATAACAAACCTTTTTATACATATTCTAGACATATATACATACAACTTTCATGTTTTGACCATCAAGTAATTACACATTTTAGGCCACCAAAATAAGGGTACAAAACTGGACAGTGTTACTGAAAAAAAGGCACTCTCAGAACAGTAGTCAATTCAACCCCCTTAACTCTTTATATACATTTCAAATCACCACAAGCTTCTACATAATCATATAAGACATAATTTTCAACATTTTTCATGTTTTAAGTCTCATCAAAATCAGTCTATAAGCACCTGAACGAAACAATAACATTTCGGACAGAAATCGAAACCCTAAATAGACCCATCAACCAACTCATGCAAATAGATGTTCAAATCATGTTCTACTACAATTCCTTGCAAAAACAAGAAACCCTAAACACGTTCCTATATGATTAATGGGCAGAGAGGAAGAAAGAAATTCACTTACTTTGGTGGTTAGAAGCAAAAGATGCGATAATTACTGATTTAGTCTCGTTTTCAGTGATTTCTAGCGACTCTACCGAATTTTCCTCACCAAATCAGTTCTTGCTCTCTTATCTCCTCTCTTTTTTTTGTTAGTATGTCTAAGCACAAAATGTATTTGTTTACCTTGATTTGGATCAGATTTATAAATTTTAAAACTAAGCACGAGGTGCCACGTGGTGATATGATGATTAGAAGGTCCAATAGGAAGATTTTGCTCTTCTTTTAAATTTGGTCCTTATTCTATGACTTTGTCACTTTATATTATTGATATTTCTAAACTATTAAATGCAAAATATTGGTCCTTACCTAGAAATAGAAATGACAAAATCGCTAAATGACACTTTTCCCCACGTTCTGCGTCTACTTTACTTTTAATACTTATATTTCCTACCGATTCACAGTTTAACATTTCTATAAAATTTTTAGGAAATTTTAATCTAATTTCAACGAATAGAAATAAATAAAATCTTGTTAGACTCTTTTTCTCGTTATCTACATGTTCTATGCAATGTCCGATGATGCTGATATGATGCATATAAATGTATGTGTTCGTATGAATGTGCTTTATGCCGCGTATACTTCTGTACATGCATTGTGAGTCGGGGTTGTGACACATGATCCACTTTTAATTCTCGGGGTTAGCTAACTAAGTAAGGGAGTGAGAAGCGCCATATCAAATACTTGGCCAGCCTGGTTGGGAGGCTATTCATGCGGGTTCGGTCATTCTTTTCATATAAAAGGGACTTATTTCACCTATAGGATAAAGCATAGGCAAATTAGGACCAAACTGTTGGAAATCTGTGATTTGGGAACTGATCTACACATTTTGATAACACTAAAATGGCAATCAATTTCCCAATATAAATTCCCAACTGATCTCATCCAGCAACTGCTTAATACTAACAGAAACCCGGAAACAACTCTCAGATTCACATCTCTGTGGCAATATTGAAGTTCGAGTGCAAGCTTAAGCAGAAATCTCGAAGCACGCCGCTTACTCATTCCCTCTCGCTGCTCATTCTCTCTTCGCCTCTCGCCCTTCAGTCTCGCACGTCGCTCTTTCTCTCTCCACGATCTCAAGCTAAGGTTTGTGTTAGTTGTCTGTTCTTCACAAGTCACGTCTTCTTTTAACACTTCGGCACGGATTTGGCCTAACCCATTTTCAACGTCTTCTCTTAGATATAAAGCACAGCTGCCACAGGTAACCCTAACCCATTTTCCTCTGCAAATTCCTTGTATTGAACTGAAAGAGGAACTGGTAGATGTGTCTTTGTTTGCATTGCCGCTCCTAAATGATCTTATTGCCAATACCCTCTTTGTGTTTTTGTTTCTTCTTGAACTTCCATTGGGTATTGTTTGGTAACTGAGAAACTGGGGGAAATTGAGATAAAATTCTGGGTCCCCATATGATTTTGCGCTTATGTTTGTATGATTAAGTTTAATTAATTAATACTTTAGTTTGTTCTGAAGTTGTGCATGTGTTTGACAGTTTTTTAATTTTCTAGCTAGTTACTGAGGAAATGCAGGATTTTATTTTGAACATTTTGATTTTCTTAGCAAAACAGAAAATGGGTTTCCATTATTTCTTCTTATATGAAAACTTAGGAATCAAAACAGAAGAAGGGGAATGCTCGATTAAATTTTTGCTTACGAGAAATGTTTGGTCCAACTAATACACAGAAAGTCGGAAAATGTCGAGGAATTACGTGAGAGAGAACGTTCCTCTCTCGCGATTCGGCGTTTTGGTGTCTCAACTCGAGTCCATTGTCGCTTCCTCTTTGCAAAAATCCCCTGACTCTCTCCTCTGCTTTGATCTCCTCTCCGATCTCACCTCCGCCATCCAGGAAGAGCCCAAGGTGATCCTTCTATTATTAACAATTCACCCTTTAGTTGTTGTTTTACGTGAACTGTGTTGTTTTGATTGATTGATCGATTCGAATGCAGGAATCGATTCTGTTGTGGCAAAGGAAGTGTGAAGATGCGTTATACTCGTTGCTTATTCTCGGTGCCAGGCGGCCTGTTCGCCACCTGGCTTCCGTGGCAATGGCAGTGATTATATCTAAAGGAGATCCTATTTCTATATATTCAAGAGTTAGCACCTTGCAAGGGTTTCTTTCTGACGGCAAGAAAAGTGAGCCGCAGCGTGTTGCTGGTTCGTTAAGAAATGCAACCCCTCTCTTGTTATTTATTTGCGGCTTGCGAGAACTGTTTTGTTTTTGTTATGAGTTTGTGCTGCTAGCCTTTTCTTTCGTTATATGGGAGCTCATTATGTTAGTGAGACAATTTATGTGTTTATTTTGGTTGCTTAGGAACTTTTTGATTGTATGTTTGGTATGCTCGTTCATTGCTCTAAGCGTTACCTTGCAATGATTTTTTTTATGCTGTTGCGTACTGATGAAAATATGAGGTAATTAATGATATGACCAAGTCATCTTGTTGCCAATGGTTGCTACTTGCTGTTAGTCCAATCATTCTGATTAAGAAAGTAAGTTTTGATTTGTTTTGATCAGTGGAATATAATTTGTTATTTTCTCTAGGATTCACTTAGAGATTAGTATTTGGTACCTCATGTAGTGCTCACATGAGTTCTTTGGATGTGGTTTTTTAGATAGAAGAGAATTTATAAATTGTTTCATTTTTTAATACTGATATGATTTAGAGAATGCATTTTTGTTGATAGAAAATTTCATTAGATGGTAAGAAGATCATGAAAGACTTTTAGCATTTTTTTAAAAATTTGTTAGCTGTTAATTTAAGAGTCAATTTGTGATATTGTTATTTGTGTTGCTATCGGCAAGGTCTTAGTTTGTTTCGTATGGTAGCCTAATTATGATTTCAGACTGCTTATGGGACATTGAGAATTTGGCACGATCTAGCTGCAGTCTAAATATAGCAATTGGTTGCATTTTAGTGATTAATGAAAGGATAGTCCTTGCTTACAACAGTCTAACTAAACTATGCCAAGTATGGTTTAATATTATCACTCATCTCCAAAAGTGCCTTTGTATAGATTATTTTCTGGCGTGATACTTATTTTGGGTTTCATTTGAGTATTTTATGTTCTTAATTAATGTTTGAGAAAAGCAATTTTAGTTCTTATTTTAAGTAGGAAGCCGGTGCCTATGTCCTTGTCGGCATGGAATATCACCCAAAAAATTGCAATTTTGAAGAATAGTTTGGACTTACATATATTTCTTGGGAAATTCATGTTTGGTTGAAATATTAGCTCTAAATAATTTTGGATTTATATCTCAGATTAGACTCTTCTAAATGACTGATTTATATTTGATTTTCCAACTATCTAAAGAAAAGCATATCTACAAAAGTCTAAGAACCATCAAGTTGCAAAAAAAAAAAATCATTTTGATTAAAAAATTTATGTGGAATTTATATGAATAAATCTTGTGAAGAGCTTGAGACTTGTTAAACACCCCCCAATATTTTATATATATTTCAGTCGTTTTTTTGATATCATGGTTTATTCCCGTCATTACTATGTAAGAAAGGTCTTAGTGGTTAGTTGACATGATTTGGATGTCATGTACCTATCTAGGAAGAAAGCATATATATGGGTACATTAGTAAAAAAAAGTTCATATTTAGTGTGATATTTATATTTTTTCTAAACATTTTAGGTTGTGTTAATACTTTGTGGTTTATCCTGTAATTATCACAATATTTTAGGTGCTGCACAATGCTTGGGAGAACTCTATCAACATTTTGGCCGCAGAATTACGTCGGGTTTGCTTGAAACAACTATGATTGCAACCAAACTTATGAAGTTCAATGAGGTATATTCTTCTACTTTGTTGTGTCTAATGGTTTTCTGAATATTTTTTGAGTGCGAAAAATCACATTTGCTAGAAATGAATAAGAGTATGCAGTGAAGGATTGACGGATGCATCCTCCAACCTGATCAATTGAAATGGTTTTATTGAAGATTGTTTTGATCAAGAAAAATTATATTTTGAAAGAAAGAAATAACAATATGCGGTGAAGAAATTGCGGTGTTTTCTTATTTTCTGCTTATAATGGTTACCATTTCTTCCTGAAGACATGGATAATGGGCTTTAATTTCTGACATGGTTTTATACATGTAGGCATTCAAATTGCTAACAATCATACAATTTTTTTCCTTCTTCTAGATTTTGTATGGGGAAAGTACGCTGCGAAGAGTTACCATATTGTTACGACATAAATTTCAATTCAAACAATATTACAGCATTATATAATTTTTAGGAGCATATTTTCTGTGCAAGACTTCCGGAGAGAGGTCTATATTCTTGTGCTTTCACTATCTTGTAGATTTTGGAAATGTACCTATTACCTGAGGGGACAAAGAGCAATAAATGGTCAACTTGTTGGGAATAATTCTATGGAGCATGGAAATGGCATTACATATTTGAATTACATTGTTGTTTAATAGTTGGCTTTACTCAGTGCAAGCATGGAACATATTCAATGAATTGAAAGGTGAATTTGAAGAAACTTATTTTGTTGTCTTGTTTACTTCCATTCCTTTCTCTTGTAATTCTTTTGGATTTTACATTTTCTGATATTTGGAGAGTATTTGCTTCACACTACTTTGGTCTAGAAATACATGAAATAAGCATGGATTCATATATTACTGTCTTTTTCTTTTTTTTTTTGTTTTTTTTTCTGGATGTTTAAATTCTTAATTAATAAAATTATATATTTGATTTTAGGAGTTTGTGAGACAAGAAGCTTTGCTGATGCTTCAAAAAGCATTGGAAGGCTGTGGTGGTGCGGCTGCGTCTGCAGCGTATACAGAGGCTTTCCGACTCATTATACGTTTTGCTGTTGGGGATAAATCATTTGTTGTTAGAATAACTGCTGCACGTTGTCTGAAGGCATTTGCGAGCATTGGGGGACCAGGCTTAGGAGTTGGAGAACTTGATAGTTTAGCAACTTACTGTGTCAAGGTATGCGTTCTTCTTGATTATTCTTTGTTTGTTAATTTTACTTATTTCAGTTAAGTATTTGCATTGATCACCTTTACTTATCCATGTTAGCATTTCTTTGACTAGGCCCTTGAGGATCCTGTATTATCTGTTCGAGATGCATTTGCTGAAGCTTTGGGTGCATTGCTTGCTCTTGGGATGAATCCAGATAAACAAGTATGTTGACGGATTTTATTCGTTCTTTTTTTCCTGTTCAATTACTGATTACATTTCTTAATATATGCACAATCTTGGAGTCTGATAACTTTTTTTGCTTTATTAGGTTCAACCCAAGGGGAAAGGTCCTTTTCCTCCAACAAAGAAACTAGATGGGGGTTTGCAAAGGCATTTAGCTTTTCCTTTCATGAAAGGTAGTCCTTCGATCCCTAAGGATTAATTTTTTAGTGTCGTGTTTACTTGGAATTCAGTTACAATACATTTAGATGTTGTGCTAATGTGGGCATTCTGAAGTTTTAGTGATTGAATGCAAAATGACAATTGTTTCCTTTTTTCCTTGAGGTTCATAAGCTTTTCTATTCACTCATGTTTGTCACTGTGCAAGTCCTTGCATTTAGTCTTCTGTTAGAGACAATTTTTTATGTGGAGTCATTAGCCAGTTTTGGCTAGTTAGTGAGTGGTGAGACTGAGAGGGAAATTCAATGATGCGGATTTTTTATTTTCCCTGTGCAACTTTGGTCTTTTCTTGGTAAATGAATTTGGAAGTGCAAGCCCTTTCCTACTGGGCTTATTTAGTTTTATGTTTCTTTGATTTCCACTTTACAATTTTCATTTTTGTGGCCACAGGTACATGATGTGTAATGATGAGGAATTGGTTGAATATTATTAATACTTTCTTGATGTATCCACTATATTGTTTCCTATTTTCATGTCACTGGTATGGTGGTATTTGATTGCTTTTA
>CAODLS010616067.1:0-10049 GCA_948243855.1 Flueggea neowawraea
CTTCAAATAAGAGCCCAAAGCTCTGATACCAATTGTAGAGTCAATAATCACACTAGAAGAGGGGTTGAATAGTGTAGTAATAGAAGCTTTGAATTTTCTTCGAAAATAAGTGTGATAAAGAAAGAACACCAAGAACTTATAGTGGTTCGACCAACTCGATGCCTACATCCACTACCTAAGTATCACCACTTATGATTTTCACTGTCAATCTTCTCAAAGATTACAACTTCACTTTCTAGATAAGTGAGAACTCTTACAAGGTTCTTGATTCCGGTTCAAGAACAAAGACCAATCTAAGGATCTTCCCTTGATCCCACTCACAATCGCTCTTTTAAATGTGTTCACAAACACTCACCAACAGATTATAAGCTAGTGATACATGCAAATGAAGAATGAAATTTAAGAACAAATACACTTGTATCAATAAATGAGAAATTTAATGCTTTGATGTTTGGTAGTTGTAAGAATTCAATGCTCAGATGTTTTGTTAGTTGTTTCTGGCCTCCCAAGCATTATTTATACTTCTCTCTTGATTTCAGACCGTTGTGGGGTGTATAGTAGCCGTTGTGGTATTAAATGGGGCGCATTTAATACACTGTCATAGTCTTCTCACGTACATGACACAAATCTTATGTACGTTACCTGACTTGATGTTCATCACACGTAAGTGATAAGTCCATTCACGTACATTGATCATAGCGAATCCCCATTTCACGTACGTTAATAACAACTGACGTACGTGACTTCTATGTTTGAACCATCCAATAGCTTCTGTTTTCAATTCGGAGCATCTCGCGTACTTGAAACTCCATCTCACGTACTTTAGATCAATGTGACGTACGTGAATTTTTATGCTTGCGTACGCGAACGATCGACACTTGACCGTTGCTTCTACTATTTGTCTCGATCCGCATGAAATTCAAACAAACATGCTCTAAACTGAAATCTTTGTTTTGTCTTGTATGTATGACGTACATGACTTCTAATGTCACACCTACGTGTGGCTTCATGCATTTAATTGATTTAGGACTTCAATTTTCCCGCTTTAATTCTAATCATTTTTCACGTACTTTTGATACCTCTCACGTACGTGACATTAGCTGACGTACGTGAACATTGTCTAACGTACGTGATGATCACTTCTTCTATCATCCAGTAGCTTCTGTTTCAAGTCACGGTCGAACTCACGTACTTTAGATTAAATTGACGTACGTGACATGCACGCACGTACGTGACTTTGGATACACGTACGTCAGTCTTCCTCAGGTCAAATTCTGCAGTTTGTTCATCATTAAAACTTAGAGAAATCTCAATGTTGATCACCCTTAGTCCAAAAAGAGAGAGTGAAAAATGAAACTGACGGACGAAATGGTCGGGGTTCGGATATATATAGAAAATAGAGGTTCACGTACTTGAATATAAGGTTAAAGGACATTAGGAGGAGCTCACGTACGTTAGGATCAAGGTCACGTACATTAACGAGTGAAAAATCATGTTTTGGTACTGAAAATCCCGACCTCACATACTTCACCCCTAAGTCTCACGTACTTGAAACATCCTGGAAGCCCAGCTCACGTACGTGACACATATTTCTCACGTACGCAAGTTCTGCTTGTCTTATGTACGTTAGTCTTAGCCTTACGTACGTAAGATGCTTTGTTTCTCCCTTCTTGACTTCTCTTGCTACTGAACTCATCCCGAATCATTTCCAACACTTAACAACATCCAATCTAACATGATTTCATCATAAACATCAAATACCATCCACTGGTATTCCAAAAGTCCTCAATGCCACACTCGAAAACTATAGGGATCCTAATTGAAAAGTACGGGATATTACATGTGGGCTCCGCCTTGAAACATGGACCAAGGAGTCTGACATGTGTGTGAGTCAACGGGTAAGTAAACCCGTAAGGCCTAAGGAAGCTGACTGACAGGATCCCCTTGGTGGTTACACCGCCAACCAACCTTGATCTTCTGATAAGGGTTCGAGTGAGAGCATGCCTATCGGGACCCAAAAGATGGTGAATTATGCCTGAGCGGGATGAAACCAGAGGAAAATCTTATGGAGTCCCGCAGTAATAATGACGTGCAAATCATTTGTCTGACTTCGGTATAAGGCGAAAGACTAATCGAATCGTCTAGTAGCTGGTTCCCTCTGAAGTTTCCCTCAGGATAGTTGGAGCTCGATATGATTTCTATCAGTAAAGCTAATGATTATAGGCATCAGGGTCACAACGCCCTCGACCTATTCTCAAACTTTAAATAGGTTGGACGGTGTGGGTGCTGTGTTAAGCCACACCATAGAATTGAGAGCTCCTAGTGGGTCATTTTTGGTAAGCAAAACTGGCGATGCGGGATGAACCGAAAGCAGGGTTACGGTGCCCAACTACACGCTAACCTAGAACCCACAAAGGATGTTGGTCAATTAAGACAGCAGGACGATGGTCATGGAAGTCAAAATCCGCTAAGGAATGTGTAACAACTCACCTGCTGAAACAACTAGCCTCGAAAATGGATGGCGCTGAAGTGCGTGACCTATACTAGGTCGTCAAGGCAAGAACCAAACCTCGATGAGTAGGAGGGTTCAACAGTCGCTGTAAAACCCTAGGCGTGAGCCCGGGCGGAGCGATCGTTGGTGCATATCTTGGTGGTAGTAGAAAATATTCAAATCAGAACTTTGAAGGTCGAAGAGGGGAAAGGTTCCACTTGAAAAGAAATTGCACATGGGTTAGTTGATCCTAAGAGACGGGGGAAGCCCGTCCAATAGCATGTTCATGCGCAAGCTTCAAAAGGGAATCGAGTAAAAATTTATGAACCGGGACGTGGCGGCTGAGGACAACGTTAGGGAGTCCGTAGATGTCGGCAGGGGCCTCTAAAAGAGTTATGTTTTTTGTTTAATGGCCCGCCCACCCTAGAAATGACTTAGTCAGTGTAGGGTCCAGCGGCCGAAAGAGCACCATACATCGCGCAGTGTCCGGTTCGCCCCAGACGGCCCTTCAAAATTTTGAGGATCGACTGCTTCCCACACCAGATTGTACTCATAACCGCATTGGGTCTCCAAGGTGAACAACCTCTGGTCGATGGAACAATGTAGGCAAAGGAAGTAGACCAAATAGATTTGTAACCACAGCAAAAGGATTGGCTTTGAGGACTGCAAGAGCGGGTCGCTGCATACCAGCCTGGGGTCAGACCGGGAACAACCCTCTCAAGGGTTTTCCCTGGGCGTCGAACCGTCGACTCAGAACTGGTAAGGACAAGGTTAATCCGATTTTTTAATTAAAACAAAGCATTGTGGTGGCTCCTGCAGATGCTAACGCAATGTGATTTATGCCCAGTGCTCTGAATGTCAAAGTCAATAAATTCAATCAAGCGCAGGTAAACGGCGGGAGTAACTATGACTCTCTTAAGGTAGCCAAATACCTCGTCATCTAATTAATGACGAGGATGAATGCTTTAACGAGATTCCCACTATCCCTGTCTACTATCCAGCGAAACCATAGCCAAGGAAATGGGCTTGGCGATATCAGTGGGGAAAGAAAACCATAGCCAAGGAAACGGCAAAGGTGAAATAACACTACTTTTAACATTATTTTACTTATTTCATGGATCAGTGGCGGATAATGGCCCCACTTTTTGGACCTAAGGTCGCTTCGGCAGCTGATCCGTATGGAATAAATTGTTAGGTGGGGAGTTTGGCTGGGGTGGCACAAATGTTAAAAGAAAACGCAGGTGTCATAAGATGAGCTCAACGAGAACATAAATCTCGTATGGAAGAAAATAGTAAAATCTCATTTGATTCTGATTTCTAGTACGAATACGAACCTCGAAAGCATGGCCTATCGATCCTTTAGACCCTTGGAATTTGAATCTAGAGGTGTCAGAAAAGTTACCATAAGGATAACTAGATTGTGGCAGCCAATCGTTCATAGCGATATTACTTTTTGTTCCTTTGATGTCAGCTCTTCCTATCATTGTGAAGCATAAATCACCAAGTGTTGTATTGTTCACCCACCAAAAGGGAAAGTGAGCTCACGACAATTAGTTTTACCCTATTGATGACCACATCGCAATAGTAATTCAATCTAGTACGAGATGAACCATTGATTTGCACAATTGGTCATCGTGCTCGGTTGAAAAACCAGTAGGCAAAAATACCGTGCATCAGATTATGACTGAATGCCTCTAAGTCAAGTAAGATTTCATATAATTTTGTCCTAAAATTCATGCTTTTATAATGAATTTAATATGATGTGTGTGATTTTTGTAGGATGAGATAAATGTGAAGAAAAAGAGTTAGAAATGATGGAGAATTGATGTAAAGTGAAAAAGCCTTGAACCAACTCAATAAATGATGAAGAAATTGAAGAAAAGGTGCCCAAAAGAAGTGACACTGCCGTGGTGGTTGCAAGACATGGTCGTGGGAAGAAAAATCATGAAGAAAGGATGCGAAAAAAGAAGACACGACCGTGCCAGATTACACAGACACAAGACACGACCTTGTCTTTCAAGCCTTGGCCATGTCTTCACAATTTCAGCTCCATTTCAAGATAGGAATGTTACACAGCTGTGCAACTCAACTTGCATGGCCATGACACACTAAAAAGGCAAGAAAATGAAGTGACGGAAGAGACTAATCATGTACGGACCAAGGCACATTCAAATGGCATTCTTGGAAGGATTTAATGAAGGGTTTTGTGGTCACATGTGGGCTATAAATACTCCTTATATTTTCCCTTTCAAGACATTCTAGATTCTCTACACATTTCCTACATCATCAAACATTGTCTTTGATTATTTTCTTATAATTATTTTCTTTTAATCATGGTAGCTTAAATATCTAGTTAGGGCTTAGAGATGTAGATTATTGGTGATTATTTTCCATGATTATGAATGGATATTGTGCTTTTTTTTGAATATTTGAAGTTTATTTAATGGGTATTGTGATTTATGTTCTTTATGTGATGCTTGCCCTTGGATTTGATTTCATGACTTGTATTGCTTAATTATTGTTGAGCTTGATCACCTTGATGATAGTTTTGATAAACGTAGTTGATGTATTGAGAGATGAAGGCTAGGTGAGGTCCACAAGCATTAAACTTACATGATTTAGGATAGATATATTCTATGCATGTGAGGTGTTCAATGAAATTCCCCAATGTCTTAATGAGCCTAGTTTTTTTAGATGAGGTCGAAAAGACCCTTCTATTGAATGTAGGCATGGCTTAAATGACATTGAAAGATACTTTAAGTGACTTTTGAGGAGAAAACACTCAATCCCAAAATCTCATTCATTAGTCTAGCAAATAGGACCCTTTAGTTGAAATCGTGAAAGTCCTAACACTTTATCACTTGATTGTTTACTCTTTTTGTCAATTGCTTGCTTTTTAATAAAAAAACCCCAAAACCCATTCATATTATTTATTTCCTTTTCCTTACGAATTGGTCACCATTAGTACTAGTTCCCTTGGGTTCGATATCCCTTGGAATACTCCTAGGTAAAATTACATCGACTTTACTTTGCTTGCTAGAAGTCGATCACTATTAAATCTTTTTGAAGAAAAATCTGAAGGCTTTGGCATGAATACCAATGCATGCAGGGTGTTAGGCCATGTCTGAAGTTGTAGGAGAACGAATGTTGCCTATACAATATGGAAAAATGCCCTAAGGATGCGTGGCATGGTGTGTCCCTTGCTTAAGTGCGTGAGGACAGCACAACGTGACTTTGATTGTGTCACTAGAAACAGAAGTGGTTGTATCACTAAATAACAGGAGTGAATGTGTCACTAAAATATGTGTGTCTGGCCAAACACACAGTCACTAATTTACCCTGTAACTAAGGGTCTCACAAACATCATTGTTATACCAAATGCTACATAACTCGTAACCGAGGTGTCCCATATATATAAAATTCATGGCAAGCAACATGCATACCAGAGTTATAAAACCAGAAATCTGATATGTATAATAGTTCAAAATATAGGAAAACCAGTTCATCATATAACTGGTTTTAAATAGGCAATCCATTACTTAATTAGATTATAGGTGATATCCCATCATATCAAAAATATATAATGTTACAGAAGACACAACCTAAGTCTCTAAAGCTTCCACAACACTCACCTAAATTCCAAAGCAAAACTAGACCAATCACGCACCACCAATAGAGGGTTGGTCTCGATGGCAGGAACAAGAAGCTAAAACAATAATCACAGAGATATCAACAGGTGGTACTAGTACTGTGACGCCACAATATGTATGAAATGCAAATGCTAATGCTTGCTCAATGCTAAAACCACATCTCAAACCAAGATCTAATGCTCATAACTTGAAAATCAGATTTTATGCAAAATTATATTTTAGTCCTCAAATTCCCAAAATTCACAGTTCATACTTCAAAGTGAAATTATCAAATTAGTTCTCAAAATATGTGAAACACCAATATTTATCATCCAACTAAATAAGATATGAAAATTACACTTTTTAGTCCCTTAATCATATGGCTTACTCGAGTAATGAAACACCTTACTCGAGTAACCAAACAACTCTCTTACTTGAGTAATCACTCATTTACTCAAGTTGTGACTTAGATAAAGCGCAAAAGTTTTCCGAGGGATCAACAGGTTACCTTTTGAGCCGATTTACAGGCTTGTAGATAGACAGTGACAAGAGAGATCGAGATGCCACAATCACTCTATATCTCCATAACACATATGCTTATAGAGTTTTGAGGATGAGATCTTAATGGCTCACCATACATTGCTTAAAGTCTACTAGACTTGACTTTTACTATATAATGTACATTATATGTTGACGAGCTTTGTTAATTTTATTTGCAAATGTCTTGTTGCAACTATTTTGATGGTTTTAAACATGAAGAACTTATTGTAAATTTTTTAGTATATATGAAAATATTGATATATACCTTAGATCATAAAAGTGCTAGTGTATATAGGTATGGGTGTTAAATTTTATTTCGTAAATATTGAAACTTATAATTTAGTTTGTGCATGCTTTAGTATCATGAAATGGGTAGAAGTTCTGTTCTTCCAAGGCTAGTATGGTATGAATTGGGCCTATGTTTCGGTTTTTCTTGTACGTTAGTCATCGTCTGATCTCAGGTCGTGACAAAAGTGGAATCAAAGTGTTAGGTTTCGAAGGTATGGGTCAGTTATGGAGCTTAGGTATTCTGAATCGATTCAGTAAAGCCAACAAGGTTGATTACGACTCACACTTCTAAAGCCAACAAGGTTGATTACGGCTCACACCTCTAAAGCCTAGACAATGTTGATTCCGGCTCATACCTCTAAAGCCTCAAAATGTTGCTTTCTCTAGGTTCACAAAAAACCTCTCTCACTCTCAAAGTGTTTACAAAAAAATGACAAAGAAAATGAATGCTCTATGCTAGGAGTACATGTGTTTGATTGATGATCTTGATCATCTCCTTAGCTTGAATTTGATGTTTTGGAGTGAGCGGAATGATGAAAATATTTGGGACTTGAATCCATATGATCATCCATATTTTTCTGCCTTTCCTTGATGTATTTATGGCCATTCCAATCAATATGACCGTTGGTGGTAAGAATATGATCGTTGGAATGCATTTCTATCCATTCCAGCTTTCTCGGTTGATGATTTACTCAAGCGACACCTTTCGCTTACTCGAGTGATATGATGCATTGATTACTCGAGTGACACTTCTTGTTACTCGTGTGAGATAGTTAAAACTACATCACCTTGAACTCTTCCCTATTCGAGTGACGCTTCCTGCTTACTCGAGTGATATGGCACATGGATTACTTGAGTGACACTTTTATTGTTACTCGAGTGAGTAGCTTAAGCTCGTATTCCATTCATTTATTCTTCGTGCATTACTCGAGTGATGAATTGGCTTACTCGAGTGAAATAAACTGGGCAAAAATGTTACTCGAGTGAATAGGCATCTTACTCGAGTGAGGCTTTGACAATATCATTTTGTTCATCATCAAAATACATAAAGGATCTTTAATGTTGATCACTCATGATCCAACAATCTCCCCCTTTTTGATAACGACGAAACTTTTATGAATTTAAGTGCTACATCAAAGACAATGAATTTGATCAAGGATTTAATCATTGTCAAGAGGTTTGGATAAAAAAATTAGGAGATCATATGAAAAATTTTAAAATTTTCACTCCCCCTATGAAAAACAATTTGTGCATCATTTAAAAAATTTTGAATACATCATTTCTGCCCCTATCAAAAATGATTTGAGAAAAATTTTTAAAACTTCTTTTCTCCTCCTTTATAAATCAAAACAAGAAAAAATAAAAGGCATATAGGAAAGTGGAAAGATTGTACCAAAATTGGCATCTCCAATAATGTAGGATCTTTGCTCCAAGGATATTAAGCCTTCTAGAATGGAGACTCGCTTTAATACCACTTGTTGGAGAATTTTCTCGGGGATGCCTTGGTTGAGTTTGGAGAGCGGAAGTGAGTTGAAGTGAGAGAGAAAACATCACTAAGAATTTAGAGTGGTTCGGCCAACCATGCGTACGTCTACTACCTAAGTCTCACTTAGGATTTTCACTATATCGAATATTGATTTCGGCTCAATCCAACAAAGTTACACCAAGGTTGATTGCGGCTCACACCTCTAAAGCCAAGAAGGTTGACTATGGCTCACATCTCTAAAGCCTAGACAAGGTTGATTCTATCTCATACCTTTAAAGCCTCACAATGTTGTTTTCTCTTGGTTCACAACAAACCTCTCTCAGTCTTAAAGTGTTTACAAAATAATGACAAAGAAAATGAATGCTCTATGCTAGGAGTACATGTGTTTGATTGATGATCTTGATCTTCTCTCTAGCTTGAATTTGATGTTTTGGAGTAGGGGGAATGATGAAAATGTTTAGGACTTGAATCCATATGATCATCCATATTTTTCTGTCATTCCTTGATGTATTTATAGCCATTCCAATCAATATGACCGTTGGTGGTAAGAATAAGACCGTTGGAATGCATTTCTATCTGTTCCAGCTTCCTGGGATGATGATTTACTCGAGTGACAGCTTTCGCTTACTCGAGCGATCTGATGCATTGATTACTCGAGTCACACTTCTTGTTACTCGTGTGAGATAGTTAAAATCGCATCACCTTGAACTCTTCCTTACTCGAGTGACGCTTCCTGCTTACTCGAGTGATATGGCACATGGATTACTTGAGTGACACTTTTCTTGTTACTCGAGTGAGTACCTTAAGCTCGTATTCCATTCCTCTATTCTTCGTGCATTACTCAAGTGATGACTTGGCTTACTCGAGTGAAATAAACTGGGCACAAATGTTACTCGAGTGAATAGGCATCTTGCTCAAGTGAGGCTTTGACAATATCATTTTGTTCATCATCAAAACACATAAAGGATCTTTAATGTTGATCACCCATGATCCAACAATCTTCCCCTTTTTGATGACGACAAAACTTTTATGAATTTAAGTGTTACATCAAAGACAATGAATTTGATCAAGGATTTAATCATTGTCAAAAGGTTAGGATATAAAAAATTAGGAGATCATATGAAAAATTTTAAAATTTTCACTCCCCCTATGAAAAAAATTTTGTGCATCATTTAAAAATATTTTGAATACATCATTTCTGCCACCTATCAAAAATGATTTGAGAAAAAATTTTAAAATTTCTTTTCTCCTCCTTTATAAATCAAAACAATAAAAAATAAAAGGCATATAGGAAAGTGGAAAGATAGTACAAAAATTGGCAACTCCAATAACGTAGGATCTTTGCTCCAAGGATGTTAAGCCTTCTAGAATGGAGACCCGCTCTGATACCACTTATTGGAGAATTTTCTCGGGGATTCCTTGGTTGAGTTTGGGGAGCGGAAGTGAGTTGAAGTGAGAGAGAAAACATCACCAAGAATTTAGAGTGGTTCAGCCAACCATGCGTACGTCCACTACCTAAGTCTCACATAAGATTTTCACTATCTCGAAGATTGATTCCAGCTCAATCCAACAAAGTCTTACACCAAGGTTGATTGCGGCTCACACCTCTAAAGCC
>CAODLS010616096.1:0-14262 GCA_948243855.1 Flueggea neowawraea
TCCAAGAGATAACAAAAAGATAGGATAAACAATTCAAAAACCCTAGAGCACATAAGCAGTGAATAGAAGCACCATCACGCTATTCAACAAAAGTCTACTGACTTTTCAACAAGAAAAATGATTCTTAAAGCAAGAAAACGAAGGTGCAATGAAATTGGGTTTTGCCAACTTTTTTCTGGATAATTCCAATTAAACATCCCTTTCAGATGATGCTTTCTTAAATCAAGCCAAAAAAGAAACCCAAAAATAATAAAGTAGTCTCAATCACATGTGGAAACCAATTGGTGTCCCAGGACATAATTTAAGTCCGGATAATGATAACGTGTGATCATCACACAGTTTGATTTGGTTACTGGAGCTTACATTAATTCAAGCAATAATTTGAGGTTGCAACCATCAACTATGTCGCATAATACATATGATGTCCGGTCGCACCCGCAACTGAAAGAGTTTTAAATACAAAAAGAAACTGTGACACGTAACTAATACCTAGCACCAACAAGGTTTGTGTTTCATTAGTGAAACACACAAATTCATCAACTTTATGATGAGTTATTGGAGCCAACTGATTAATTAACTGCTAACTTTGAAATCTTGATTTGTCGGCCAGGAATCGCTAACCAATTGCAGACAACACAACACGGTTTGGTTTGGCCTATCCTATTCTATCCTTTAGTTAATATCCCTTAGAAACTACCTTGCCCAATTAAATCAATTCCAAAATTCAACTCTTTCAGTCTTGGAGTCTATATATGATGCATGACTAATGGAATTTTAAATGATTTTGACATGCTAGGCGTCCAAGATTCTTTGACCACATATAACTAATCCCACATAATAAACTAACTAAAAAAAAAACATGGTATCAGAGTATCCTTGTATGTAAAAAATTAAAGAGTGAAGAATTCAATTTTCATTAAAAAAATGTACCTGGTTAGCAAAACCAACACCACAACCAAGTAAAATCCGGCCAATGATAGCATGGCAAGGTCTTGAGCAGCAGCGTTGAGGACAACATCGGCAATGAAGAAGAAACCGGCGATCAACATGGTTGGCCGCCTACCTAACACACTGGTTGTGTAAGATGCAAAGAGAGTCGCGGTTAGACCAGCCAAGTAGAGTGATGATGTGAACAATTGCAAGCCTTGATTATCGTATTTGCAGTAGTTGCTGTTTATTGTTGGGTCATTAGTTCTCCTGTATACCACTGGAAAGAACTTCTTCAAGAAATCCGGCATCGATGTCACACCCCCTGAATTCATCGCATACCATTTTTAATATCATGATGACAAAAATCATGCACAAAGAATTGATTAACTTCTTAATCTCATATTCTAGGAAAATATTTCACAGGCTAAAATGGTAATTTCGTATGCTACACATAGGTAATTTCATTGGTTCATGGTAACGATCATGCAATATTATTGTCGATTGCCTAAGCAACCAACAGATGTTGAAAGGGTAAGGCCACCAATTTCCCAAAGTACCCTTTAGTCGACTTCCCATAAATAAGGATGGAAAAATAATTTCAGACACAACTGAACAGACTCCGTCCAATTCAGTTGGAGTTTTTAGTTTGTCAGGAGGCAAACACAAACCTTTTCAGGTACTTACTAACTGTCAACCTTTTTTGATCAAAAGAGGAAACTGATATTAAAGGAAATAACACTCAGGGAAGGAGGAGGAGGAGGAGGAGGAGAATTACTTATTTACCGGAAACACCAACATCATAGCCAAACATGAGGCCTCCGGTGGCAGCCATTATACAAGAAAGTACAACAATTGGAGTAATCTTGGCCTCAAACTCCAGAATTATTTATTTACCGGAAACACCAACATCATAGCCAAACATGCGGCCTCCGGTGGCAGCCATTATACAAGAAAGTACAACAATTGCAGTAATCTTGGCCTCAAACTCCATTCCTCAGGCCGGACCGGCAGTGAAACCTCCGGCAGGCATGGTTAATTAATTACCAAAATAGACACCAGACAGCTCTCAACTTTATATTGCTTAAGTGAAATTTTGTTCAGTCTTGAAAGAAGAGGAAGTGACTCTTACAATGAAAATGTGTGTTAATAGGGGTGGACTGCAAGTGGTATATATAGGCAATGTTTGGGAGAGTAAATTTAAGAGACCGAATTACGAGTGGATGATGTAGTGGGCACCACATCCAGATCCTTCCACGTGGCCTTCTTGATCTTCATTGTTTTTTATTTTCTTTGACGGCTGGCGAGTCAACCAACTGGTCCTGGTAAAACCTCATGCCAATAATACCTTAATACACATCAAATTAACCACTGATTTTGAATTTCTTTTTCTTAATTACTTCTTTGCTTTTTATTTTCTGTCTTCAGGTGTGAAATGGAAACATGTTTAGTTGAACTCTAAAAAGATCGACAGATGTGATGCAGCCACGCCGTAGGATCATACAAGAGGTTAGATGGTTACGTCGATCGATATTTAGTCAGAAATATAAGACGACGTACTTGAAGAAGCGTGCGAATATGTTATGTGGAAAAATCAAATGTGCACGGTGGTACGAATTGTTTTTAATCATCTATTAATTCTTCATGTGTGTTGAAAATATTTGGCGATGAATATTTCATTACGATCTTAAACAAGTTGGTTTCCGATATTCCCAAGTTGGGAAAACTGGCATTTGCCTTTTGTGCAAGTCGTAATCCTAAGGTAGTTGCCAGAAATTCCATATATTGGCACATAGCTTTACTTTGGAATGTTTTCTTTTCTGAGTTAGAAACTCTGTTCGATTTATTATAGTAGGATATGCACCACATTAATCATTCAAAGGAGTTCCCAAATAGCAACTTCCCATGGTACACACGGTGCTCCAAGAATCTCGCGTTTGGACACGGAATTATTGAGAATCAAAGTCTCAATACTTTAGCCAGCGATCGAAACCAATTTTATCACCATTAGTCTACTGGTTATTATACATACGTTTTCGATCCAAAAACACTTGCAAACCAAGTATATATACCTCAAATTAACATGAAGAGCCTACCAATATAACATATATTTGTATATGGTTTTGTATATTGAACTTGTGCATTACTAATCATGTCAATTTCTCTAATTTTCATTATACAATTTACTAAAATTTATCAATTTACATTTGTTAATTATTCAAGTTCTAAGTCATTAACTTAACTCCTAAATTTGTAGACGTTCCTAAATTATCACTCCAACTTTTCAAGTGTTTGAAATACCCATAATGTTGCTTAAACCATTTAAACTAAAACCTAAAATTGAGGGTTTGTCTATAAGTGAACGTTACAAATTTCCACGTAAATTAAGTAGATTAAGCCATGTCAACAACAAAAGTCTTAGTTGATGAGTTTTAAGCAATATCAAGAGATATTCCAGACACTCAAAAAATTGAAAAAGATAATTTAAAAACGCTTACAACTCCGGAGATAATTCATGTCTTAAGTTATTCAATCTACCAAAGTTAAATGTACACCCCATATATGCATGGTGATATTTTAGCAGAACCTTAACTTTTTTCCTCCAAATTTTGAGAATGTATATTCACCGGCTATGGGGAAGAGAAAAAGGAAAAAAAATTATTTGGAGACACGTTGATGAGGATTTTTTTGGTGAAAGAGATTAATGATTCTGATGTGTATAAGCACTTTCAACGTTTCAAGAGTTGATCAATTGCTATAGTACTACGTCCATACTCTTCCAACGCAACGCTTATAAATTGGAAGTGCAATGATGAAAATTGGCACTATATTTTATTCGGGCAGATTCAATCACAACTTTTTGTTGCTAGTACGCATATATTTTTGTTTGTTATTCACCAAAATGATGGCCCCTAAGTCACTGAGGCTTTACCTTTCCAACCAAGAAAAGCATATCATAAACAGATGACTATTTTATTTCACCCATGTGATGCATCACATAAATAAATAAAAATAAAACGTTTGATCCCTTAATTAGGCGTGGATTAGAACCATAATGTGTGTAGATTAGTAAAAAGACTTGATATGGACCTAATTCTTTTTATAGTAAGGAGAAAAGAAATTCTTTTTATAATAAGGAGAAAACATGAACATATTTACAAGGTCCCCTTTTTTTCGTTTTTCTTTTTTTAACAAAAGTGATAGACAATTTGTTATTTATATGAACATAATCTTCTAGAGTGTGGATATATATTTCCTACAATAATAATATATAATAATTAAAAAGGTCGACATGGAGTGATGACATCATCCAGAGAGAATGAAGAGAAGAGATGCTTTGTGTTGGAGGCACCAAATTTGACCAGTTTTCTAGTGAGAATATTAAAGATAAAAAACAAAGATGTTTTGGCGTTCATGGATAAGACGAAAATAATAAAAGAAGATAAAACAAGGTGCAAAAAGCGTCTTGGCATTCACAAGAGAAACGATGCAAGAAAAGAGAAGAGAACACTGCGGCCAAGATAAAACGTCAAGTTGGCAGATATTGGCAATGGGTGGTGGAGACCTTTTGTTTGGACTTTCGAACACCAATTCCATTCATGCACGCTTTGCTCCTCAAAACACATCTTACTAGTCTGGATACACAGAGTAAAACCCTAATATCAAATCTTCAAGGACGTGTTTGTGTAGGTAGACTCATTTTTCTCCCTCACTTTCTCTACAATAAGTGTGAGTTTTCCTTAGAATTCTTCTCTTTTTTAATCTTACAAGAAGTTCAATGGGATGTCAATTCATAACACGATAATAATATGATACAATTAACACGATAATTTTTATTTTTTTCATATATATCAATTGTAATCAAGTACGAACTGTGGATGAGTAATAAGATTATGACACCCAATCCAAATTATTACCTCACCGACACGAAAACTTGTTACACAAACATTGATATCATGACTAATAGGAACCTTGAACTGGAAAACTGTGAACAAAAATTTTTGCAAGAACTTGAAATGAAGTAAAAACCCTCCCAGTTTATCTGAAATCTTCCAACTCAGCAAAACACAATCACAAACATCATGCTTAAATTGACCCTCTCAGACTTCTCATGAAGCTTTCTTTTTGAAAATTAGGATCATTGTGTGTCATATCTCTATCCACAATCCAGCTTTATTTGATGGTTAGTTATTGGGAATGACAATATTTTGGAAAATGAAGTCTCACCAATATTTTCCCACTTAACGTGGAAAAAATAAGAGCACCAATAACCTCCTCTTTTCTTAATTTTCATTGCAGGAGACTTGAATCCGATTAGTTGCTACTCAAATCGCTCAATTAATTAATTAGTAGGGTTTGACTAATTACGAAAGCACCATTAACTTGCAATTAGTGCTAAGAACCTCCAACGCCGGTTGTTGGAAGTGGAAGATGTGAAATCTTTAGGCCCACTTTGCACCAGTTGGGCCTTCATTGTTGCCATTGACGACCTTATTATTCATAAATCATATGAACAACTGAGCATGAAGTACGAGGCTGTCACAAAACAATTACGGGGTTATCATGAGTGTTGGTACCATGATAAATTCAGAAATAACCAGAAAATTGCAAGTTGAGTTGTTACTCGTTAAGGTTTATTTGTGTCTAGTCAGCTCAAGACTAGAGAACAGCAAAGTACCGGCAAAGCAACAGTGAGTCGAATTGGAGGGAAACCGATTTGGGTTATCTGTTGTCTGTTTAACCCGTGATTAAGTGTGTTGTTAAGTCACCTAATGAAGCAACAATAAGCAGATACACACCGACTCTGTCACCAAAAATTACAAAATCCCACTTAGAATTACCCTACAAATTGCAATGCATGATTATGAATAATGGCATAATGACAAATGTGGTGCGATTTCAACTTGTCAATCCTGACTTTTATGCAGCTATGCTATCTAGTCCACTCAAAACGGTGCTAATTTATTGACGTGATCACTTAATAGATTCTCATTAGGACTTCATCAGAAATTGATGCATGCAATGTCCAATGCATCTCTTAATAGTAGTGACAGTGACTGATCACAATGCACAAAAACAAACCCAATTTTGATGCAGTTCTTGTGGCTCATACATAAAGTTCGAGCTTCAGATTTTTTGTTAGACAAGATGATTTAGGGCAGTAATTTGCCTCTTTTCTTGTGCGCAGCTCTAGCGCTGATTATTCAGAGCACTAATGAAGAATTGGTTTCATAGAAAAACAAAACATTTTGCAAAGCATTGAAAATGTTGAATTTAATCACACAGCTAGGTTGTTGATTTCAAAATTTGTTATTGAATAAGTTTTGGGCCTATGTTTAGGGCTCTAAACAGCTTACTTTTAGGGTATAGCCCACATTTAAAGTTCGTTCAAGTTATGAGCGAGGCTTTAGTATATTTTATCTTTATTACATCTTCGGCGAGTCTACACTTAAGTCAAACTTGAAGAAAAGTTATTCAAAGCGAACCCAAAAAAATTAACTCGAAAGTGAGACCGTCCATCATGGTTTTAATGCCATGACCGCTTAGTTAGGTCTTGACTTCGCACCGTGCATTTTTTCTCCACTCCTTAGTTGTTGTTTTTTCAAACCAAAACCTTTTATAATTCATAATAAAAATACTTATTTGATATTAAGAAAGTATAATAAAAAAAATTAATTTTCTTGAAAGTAGTAAAAATACTCGTGTTTAGTTTGAAAGAAGTATAAGATCAAAAAGAACTTTAACTAATTTTATTTTTCATCTTTCTGAATGTCTCATATTGAGAGGGATTTAAGAAAATTTCTCGAAAGTTAATCACTTGAACCAAACAAAGGCTAAAGTTTGAACAACAAAAAAAACCTTCACTTAAATGATTCCAATATCACAAACTTTTATGGGTGTATTTGTCACCACTCAACCTTATTTTATCGCTTTTCTCCTCTAATTTTTTACCAAATTTTTTTGGTAAATGTTGTTCTTTTTAATAATAAAGATAAGAAAACAATTATTTTATAAGTTTAATTGAATTTCAGAATAATTATAATATATTAATAAATTACAAACATATAAACAAAAATTTCTTATGCGCCTAATAACTTGCAATTTTCAAATACATTTGAGCTTATTTCTCAAACTCATGAAGTTGATTTTTATGGAAACAACAGAGGGATTACAGCTTGGCAATAAAATAAACAGAAGCATAGTTAGGAAGGAGCACGCGCCAATGATCAAATGCCACATGGAGTAAAGAGGAGACTGTTCCAAAGGGACAAGATAACAACCCTCGCTTTGCACTTTGGACGTGGCACTTCACACTTGTCCACGTCACCATCTCTCGTTTTTTAATAAAAAAAGAATTTGATCACTTTGTCTAATAGTAGCAATTAAGCTTGGATCTTGTGACCGCGCCACAAAGACAATTGCGCTTTCTCTCTCTTAATTAATATAAAAATAACACAATATGGCACAGGTGAACTTGTTGTGTGCCACTATCAAACATAGACCCATTTTTTAATTGAATAAAAAATAATAATTATTGTAAGATTCGGTCAAAATAATCTAAACTCAAATCAAAATTAAACAAAAACCTACCAAATGGGTTTTTAAAGTCCCTTGGATTTAAAATTTGGTTAGGTCTTATTTTTAGGGGAGGCTAGGGATAAGTTGATTTCAGAGTGCAATTAGTGAAGCTTAATTAAACAAGAAGATAACATTACAAAGGAGGTGTGGAAGTCACTGTAAGATGCTACACGCTTTGTCCCACTTTTTGGACTTTTCTATACATTTTTTTCCCTTTAAAGATTGCACTGTAAGGTACCAACTTCATTATAATAATTAAATGTTAAAAAAACAAAAAGGACCTCTTTCGTAGAAATAAACATATTTACATTTAGTTTTTTTAAAAAAAAACTAAAGCAAAGCATATTCTGATAGGCTTGTTGTTGGTTTGGGAACCGCCGATTTCGGTTTCTTGAATGGAAAAACATGAACTAAACCGTGGTTTTCATGGTTTGGTCCGATTTTGATTCCAGTTTTAACTGGTTTAGGTTTCGGTTTTGTCTGGTTAAACAATCGATTTTGATTTCGGTTCGGTTTCCTTTTTAAAAAAAAAAAATTTAATCCGCTATTTTATCCTATCAATTTTTTTCCAGTTTGTAATTTTTTTTATATTCAATAATTAATTATAGTAACAATAATACATTATATTCCAAAGATTTTTTTAAATAATTTTCAAATAAATTAATTATTCTACTAGTAATTACATTATATAATTTTAAATAAAATAAAAAAATTCATTAAATTTTATTAAATATAATGAAATAACAAAATAACTAAATTAAACTATAGTAAAAAAGTAGAAGGAATTTGAAAAATGTAATTATAATTTTTTTTTTTAGAAATATAAAAAACGTAATTACAATAATAAAATATATAAATAATCAATAAGAGCAATTTAGAGCAAAATAAATTTTTGAAAGAGAATAAATAGTATGAAATTGGTAGGAATATGGTAGGGGTATTTATAAGGTTGAAAAAAAAAAAGAAGGGAAATGACGATTCGAACCACCGATTTAACAGTTTTTAAAGGGATAGAACCGAAACTTAAACCGTAACTGTCTAAATTTGGTCGATCGATTAGTTCAATTTTTTTGTTCTGGTTCAAAATTTACATGTCCATATTCTGATATTCAAATGCCTTAGGCCATGAATATAATAATTAAATAAAATTGACTTATGCAAAGACGATACGCTATCTGCACCAGACTATTCAAACATGGTTAGGCATTCAAGTGGCGTAGTGCAATGTGATTATATATTTCCTAAATTACTTTGCCAATATTTAAAATCTCTTACCTGGCTTTTTTTATTTGGAAACAAAATCTAGATTGAAGATAGTATATAATAATGTTTCTTAGCTGTTCGCAAATATTGATTATAAAATATTTCCAATTATATCATTGATGTAATTAATTATACATATATAATGAATTATGACTCCAGCAAGGCAGAAGTGTTATCGATGTCAGAAAGTAATGGCTCATACGCCATAATTTTTTAATTGGAGAAAATATCCAATAATTTATGCATTTTGTACTTCAAATTAAAATATAATTATTTTTTTGCAGAATTACAATCGGAGGCAGAACTATAGAGTACATTTATAGTTACAAGGCAATAAATATATCAATAGTGGCCCCTCCTAATTTTTCAAGATTGCGGTTGACTCCTAATTGTAATCAATAAATTCAATGCTCATACAATAAATTTTGTTATTATTTATTTTAATATTGTCTTTTATTGGGGACAAAATTTTAAATTGTTTGATATTAGAAGTGACTCTAATACAAATAAAATGTAAAATAATTTTTTTAAATGTTTTTAGTTATAAACTATTAGACCGTTTATAACGTGGCTAGGATATTAAGATCCTAGCCGCTGACATAAGGACACATTACTGTATCCTCATGTCGTAGTAGGAGGACATGTGTCAGGCACGGGGCCAGACACATTAATCCTTTTTAAAAAAAAATCAAAATCAACGATCCAATAGTCAGATTTACTCCAACAATGATTAAAATAAAATTGTGTTTAATAAAAAACTGAGTAGACGTCCCGTGAAACTCTTAAAGTAGCCCATGCGTTACGGATGAAAAAGTTAAAGGATTAAAAACTGGAGACTTTAATAAAATAACAATACAAACGCTAAGCAGACGTTCTGTGAGACGACTTCAGAGATCGTGGGTTACGAGTAGTGTTAGACGTGTATGTCACTAGGATTAACGACGTTTGTCAATTGACAAACAAGTTTCATCCCAAAACTTTATTGAACGTGATATGGTACGATTTGAACATAATGGAGATTTTTAAGATTCATTTTGAAAAAACTCTTGAATCGTCCTAAACTATCTAACAAAAAAAAATCTAACTCATCCTAAAAAGGCTTTCTAGGTGGACTACTACCCCTAACTTATAAAGATTATGAAGATCGCCCAACTAGGCAACGTGGAATTGCAACACAAACAATACACAAAGGTCAATTCTTCATTTCCTTAAAAAACTACACTCATCGATTCTTCCCAAAAATTTTCTCCGTTGTAAATTGTATAAACCAATAAATTCAACAAAGACATTAAATGGCAACATCGAATTCGGTTGCAAATGAGGATATGTGAAATCACATTCAAGTATTTTAACTTTTGAATAATATATTTATTCATTTTGGCATTGAGAAAGGCATAAATATTTAATTTCTTGGCCACGAGTCACTTAGAAAGATGGGCACCCCCAACATACCCATTACCAATAGGAGAGGTTCTTTTATAATACACTTGGATTATAATATCCCCAAATCATTTGATAATCCCATTTGCATTATTATTCTATTGTTAATTCCCACATCCCTTTCTTATTTTATTGCTCAATAATGGGCATTTCGGTCCAAACGGTCTTAGCAAGCAAAGTGTATATGATTGAGGGCTAGGGTTTATGTATACGGTCACAGAGGAAGCCACGGAGGCCGTGATGACGTCACACACCTTGTGTCCACGTGGCAGCTTCTCGGGACTTCACGATAGTGAGAGATAGCAGTGAAACCACCCTTAACCCAATTTATAAAGCGACAAAAGGAGGAGAAAGGGGTCAAATTATGTGGGTCAACCATTAACAGTAGGTCCAATCTGACGTGGCTACCGCGGTCTTAATTAAACTATTCCTTTTTTTTTCCCTCATCGTCCAGGCATCGATAAATTCACATGCGTTAAAAAGCGGCAAATCAAAAGGGTACCTTTTTTTCCCATTTGTTTTAACATCGCGGTAAAATTTGACAGGATTGGCAGGTAAAATTAGTTTTTTAATGCTTTTAATGGTTATTTTAGTGTGTGCTTGTGGAGAAGTGGGTCCGGGTAAACGTCAGCAAGAAGATGCTACCATCTCACCAACGTGACAATTAGGCCAACGTGAGGAAATAAATCACAAATCTTTCCAAACGATAAAAGCTAAAAAAAAAAAAAAAAACAGTTCGAGATTAAAAGAAAAAATAAAATATTTCAAATATTAACAATTTAAGAAAGACATACTCAATAAAAATACGTCAAAAATAACTCCTACAGCACTACATTTACATAAATTTATGAAAAATATAGATTGTAGTATTTTTAATTTAATGTAATATTTTATTTATAATATTTTAATTTTAATGTAATTTTTTTATTTTAATTTAATTTTTAAATTTTATTAATTATTTTTATTTTAATGTAATATTTTTATTTTAACGAATTAATTTTATTTAAATGAATTATTTTTATTTAAATGAATTTAGGGTAAAAAATATTAAATAAAGTAGTAAATAAAAATTAAAGATTAAAATAAAATTATATTTAGTAGAAAATTAATTAAATATTCTATGACACTTTTAAAATAATTTATGTATTACAAATAAAAAAATTAATAAATTAAGAATTAAAAATTATAATAAAATAATAATAAAAATATTAAACAATAATTTTAATGACCATAACTTGTGATCGTCATGTTGCTTTTGCCAAGGTCTATAGTAACCGGCAATAGCCGGTCAGTCACGACATCTCTTCAGGAAATTCAAGGGCCCCACCCTCTCTAACTTGTACAATTTCGATCGTGATTCCTGGGCGACAGTACTCTCTCCATTCAGGCTACTAGGCGCTGGTTAAGTAGTACGAATTTTTTTTAATCATCCAATAATTTTTTTTATTAATTGCTCTAATATAATAATACCAAATTCGGGTAATGAGCAAACATGAAAGCTTGGAGGGTAAGGAAAAGGCAGACACGTGGAGGTACTAAAGAACAAAAATGCCATAAAAAAATGCCCAACTCAGTATTGTCTTCAACGGTGCGGATCTCGCCATGTTGGTTTAAGCCAATCGCCTCCGTCAGATATGTCTGGAAGCAACGGCTGTGATCAAAGGATGAGTAAGAGCATGGGATCCTTGGAATGGGTTTCACGGAGTGTGAAATAGCTGAAACGATGAGATGAGAGAGCAGAAAAGCAGGACACCACCAAGGGACAGAGAGAGAGAGAGACAGAGAGAAGAAGATCAGCAAAACTGAGATCTTTCAGTCTCAAACACTGAAAAAGAAGAAGACGAAAGTGAGAAGAGAGATCTTTCGTTTGATTCATAGAATCAGTTGCTAATCCAAAATATCCGGCTCACCGAAAATTCCATTTCTAGAGTTAAGGTATGCTCTGTTACCGGTGATGAGAGATTCGATTCACCACCAACTAATCGGTTTCAACAACACAACACATAGAAGTTATGGACAGAAACAGAGAAGCTAGAAGAGTGAGTATGGCCGCATCAAATGGCCTGTCTAGGAGACGCCACCGGAGTAATAGCCTCAGAGATTCTCCAGGTCTGTTCTCCTTGCTTCAGATCTGAGAAGGATTATCAACAATTTCTCTTACAACAAATTGGTTAATTTCTTAATTTTTGGTTGTTGCAGAGGATGACGTGGTGATGGAGACGCAAGAGACGGCGAGGCTACGGGATCGAAAGAAGGAGAGAGATCGGGAGAGGGAGAGAGACCGGGACAGGGAGAGGGAGCGTGAAAGAGAAAGAGAAAGGGATCGAATGAGTAGTAGAAGCAGCAAGAGAAGAAGAGGAGGCGAGAGGTTGGTTCACGGAAGTAGTAATAGAGAAAACGGCGTTGGTGTGGGAGACGACAGTTCAGAAGAGAGCGTCGATGATGACGAGGATGAAGATGACGATGATGCTGTTGTTGGGGCTTCCGCCGCCGGTTTAGGGGCTAGTTCCATGAGGATGCTCCCAACCAATCACCACCACAACAATACTTCGTCTCTTAATTCTTCCTCTTTGTCAAATCACCACCACAATAATAATAACACTAACAGCAACCACCACCACAGGAAGAGCTTCCCTCCGCTGGCTAAAGTTTTTAGAGCCGCGCCGGGGCCGGGGACAGCGGCTTCTGCTGCTCCGTGGAAGGCTCCTGATGAGATGATTGGTGTGTCGGTGCCTAGAAAAGCTCGGTCAGGTAGAGAGGTGGAAGAGATTTTTATTTTGCAGAATTATTGCTTTGTTGGATTGGTGGATTCTGGGGATGGTTATAATCTGATATTTTTTTTCTTTTTTTTTGTTTAGCTTCTACAAAGAGGTCTCATGATTGTTGGGCTTCGAGTGGAGGTGGAGAGCAAATTCACCGGCAAGCTTCTACATCTCCGGTTAGATCGAGTGGTCCTAGCGGCGCTGCTATGATGGCTTCAGCTTCGGCGTCTCCAGCTCCGGTGTCTCCTCCATCTTCTACTATTTCAGTTAAGAAGAAGATTGTCAGTTCTTTTTCAATTCTTCATGTAACTCAAATCTTCTGGATTCTATGGAGTCCACTGACATGTTTGTTCTGATGTAGAAGCCTAATGGACCCAAACAGAGACCGCCGAAATTCTTGTCGTCGTCATCAAAACCAGCGTCTTCAGCTCAGGACGAGATAGAGATCGAGATAGCTGAGGTGCTATATGGCTTGTTAAGGCAGCCTCAAGCATCTAGCAAGCAAGAAATGGTTGGAACCGATTCGATGAAGATGGATTCGCGAGAAATGAACAGTTGCAAGCCAACCGGTGATGCCAAATCCAGAGTATCATCACCGATCTCCAACTCACCATCCACAGCTGTACCTCATTCTTCTTCAGTTCCACAAACTAATTCTAGCTCTTCCACTACCCCTTCTATGTCTGCTATTGGTGAGTGTGAATGCTCTGTTCCAGTGGCTATGAATTTGAGTCAAAGAAGGAAATTTTTGGGATCAGTGAGAGATTCCATTATTCTCGTTCTATTACTCATTTTCATACAGCAAGTTATCAGAGCGGAATGATTACCGATTGATTCTTCACTGATGTTTTTTTTTTCATGTTTTTATGGGTACGAATCTGCAGCACCGAAGAGGAAAAGGCCGCGACCAGTCAAGTACGAGGATGAGAATCCATCATCTGCCTTGCCTGGACGAAACAGCGTAGTTTCTTCAATGACCAAGGTCGTTGAAAACGATCAATCCACGAAAACTGAGTCCAATTTGGATAAGAATCCAGGATCTGCAGCTGAAAATGGCAGTGTTGGCTTTGATTTGTTGGCTAATCAGGCGGTGCCGTCCTCAACAGAGGTGCAAACAGAGCCGGTGAAGCAAGAGAATAACTCAGTATCTGATGCAAAGCCGTTGACCGAAGCATCGGAGAGTAGAGATTTGGGTGTGACAGCCAAAGAAGAGCCACGGTCACCCAGTAAGGAATCTAATGCTGGGCTTAGACCGGGGGAGGATCGGGAGAGTTTGACAGTGTCCAAAGCG
>CAODLS010616123.1:0-10519 GCA_948243855.1 Flueggea neowawraea
TCGAATCCTAGAAGGACATGGATTAGGTTTTGTCTAACCCTAATGCACCTATTTAGGCTTTCCTATATGCCTATAAATAGGAGCACTCCCTTGTCATCTTTTCATGGCTTGGCCAAATTTGTGAGTGTCACAAACAAAGAGAGAAAATTATTTGTGAGCATTAGAATAGAGATTCAAAAAGGTGCTAGTACACTACACCAATCCTAGCAAGTTCGTTGTGTGGATACCATTGGTCACGTTTGTGCAAAGGCAACGTGGTTGAAAAGGTTTCGAGTTAATACTAAAAGCTACACCAACAAATCATTAAAAACCCTAACCCTAATCGTTTATGATTGATATGCTTGAATCCTTGGTGGAATTCTAGGATAAATTTTTTGTTATTTTCATTGCGTTTATCCTTGTATGAATGTCATATTTAGTTACAAATTCCAACAGGGGGATTTCCAAATGTCCAACCTAGGAATGACCCATATTCAAACATCTACAATCCGGATTGGAGAAACCACCCTAATTTTTCATGGAGAGATCCAAGCACCAATCAAAAATTTTCACAACCAAGACCAAATGGTGTTGAACCATTAATGTTTTGAAATGTTTTTGATAATGTAAAAAATGTTTATGAAATAAGATGATGTTAAAATCAAGATTGGAATCACTTAAATGGTCATGGAAATCACAAGTTGTGCCTTAAATGAAGAAGAAGAAATCAAACTTGTAAGCTTCGGCCTTTGAAACGCACGTTAATCAAGAGAAATGTGTGTCTCATGCTCAGAACTCAACTATAAGTCGTTGATATGAGGTCTCTGCAATGGTTTGAAATGCGCATCTCTTGTCCTAGTATTTGAATCTCTGCAATGGTAACTGAAGAATGTCAGAGCCCCTTCCCACTACTCGGCTGCAAATGGTAAGATATGAGGTCAGCAAGGTATGAAATGCTAGTCTCAGGCCCTGGAGGTGCAAAATCAAGCTGAACATTGAGAGAGACTCACGTCTCAATCTTGAGCGCGAGTTTCATGGAACGATTTTCAGATTCTAGAAGCTTGTGGAAGACTAATCAAGTTCAAAACTTCAAGGATCATTTTCAATATTTTCCATCAAGTATAAAAGGCTATTTTTGATCAGAATTTCAAAGAGAACACAGAATCTACACATTCATTAGCATTCAAAAGCATTCAAGAGCCTTTTATAATAATTTTCTTACTCTCCACATCAACACTTGCTAAAGCTTTGTTTGTTCTTAATTTTCTATCATTCCACATATTTACCAACTTGTGTTAATCTTCATATTTGTTGAAGGAATCTCGTTGAGTTTAGAACCTTGTATAGGGTGAGTTTTAAGAGACTAAATTGTTAGGTCTTTTGGTGTGATTTGAGCCAAAAATCAAATTGGGGTTAGTTGTTAGGTATGATTTGAGTCAAAAATCAAATTGAGGGAGTTGAGAGTTCCCACTAAGTTGAAAGTGGAGATTGTAAAGTGTACAAGGAGCCCTTGTGTGGCTTGATAGTGGAAATCTCAAGAAAGTTTCTTGAGGAGTGGACATAGGCACTTCAGGAAGGCCGAACCACTATAAATTTTGTGTTTGGATCTCTCTTTTCTCTTTTTACTTTGATTTATTTTTATTATTTACAATCAGACACTTTCACCTTGTTACTTGATAAACGTTCGTTTATACATATTTGTACCATTGATTTCTTATTCTTTTGTTATTATTCGAGCGTTATTGGTGAGTTCTAGTACTTAAATCATTTATATTTCCCTTTTTAGGTCGTTTAATGGTGTCTTGATGGAATTAAACAAAAGCATACCAAAACGGAGATTAAACGACAAAGTTGGAGGCACCACCGGAAAGACACGTCCTGGGAATAGAAGACAAGGGCGTGTAATGTCATTTTTTGCATGTGTCCTTCTCGTCAAAGTTAAATGCATCTCCAGGAAGTAAGACACAGTTTTATAGCCCAAGACACGACTGTGTAATTTACTTTTTGTTCATTTCTTACTAGCTTGTGACAGCACGCGTAAAATGGGCGAAACAACGCAGTTTTAAGGCAAAACACGGTTTGGGAAGCCAAGACACGGTCATGTCTTGGCCCGTGACTTACCCAGCTTCATTTTCTCCACCCATTTCAACCTATTTAAGGGTGTTTTGGGGTTTAAACTAAAAGAGGTCGTCATTTGGACACCAAAACAGAGCCAGAGAGAGCTGAAGAGCTAGGGATCAAGGGGAGAAGGTATTTGGAGAGGATTTACACTAAGATTGGAGGATTCTCAATGGGTTTCTTCTATCTCTCTTGGTTTTCATTCATTCTTGTTTTTTTTTTCTGTAAACATGAGCTAAACTCAACATGCATCTAGATGTGCTGAACCCTAGGATGAATTTGTGAATGGGTCTTGTTGCTTTGCTCATTTATTTATGAATTGAGAATCGTCTATGATATATATGTTGTTGTTGGATTGATTCTACCGGTGTTTTGATTCGACAATTGATTGCATACGTGGGAATTTAGAGATTTATCGTGTGTTTAGAATCGCTAATAGGTCGACGTAAACCTAGAGATAGGTCGACGTAAATCTTCCGGATTAAGGTCAAACTTAATATGGGAGTTCACAAATCAACGATAATGCAACGTGGGGCATTTAATTAGGAAGAAATTACGGTTAATAAACATGACGTTAGAGTTTAACTGACTCGAGAGAGCTATTAATATACACTAGGAACTCCTACGGTCAAATGAACAATTGAGTGAGCAAGTGACGAGGTCAGGTTTTGTTTGGGAAGTCCTAGAGGGATTCAACATTTGGATGTTATACTTTTACCTTGATTGTTCGGTTCTTTATCTTTTTATGTTTCTTTGTTTTATGTTTGCTTGACGATACTCATTTAGCTTTATTTGATCCACCATTTAAATTGTAAGCTAGATAATAGGGAAACAGTAATTACTAGTATTTTTAGTCTCTGTGGGATACGACACTCGGTACTCAGGTCCACGTGTTACAATAGATAGGTGTGCTTGCCTATTGACTACCATTACTAATATTTTTGGCTAGTTTTTGTGTTTGCAATAAAACCGAAAAAGTTTGCAAAAGAGCTTGAAACACTATATTCACCCCCTTTCTAGAGTGTTCTTGGTTTCTACAATTGGTATTAGAGAGGAAGGGTTCATTTAGAAGGACTAACCGCCTTGAAGAAAAGATCCGAGATGGTTCTACATATGGGAAACAACATCAAAGGTTATGCCGTCAATCGTCCTCCTCTTTTTGATGGAAGAAAAGAATGCCTATCTTCATCCAATCCTATGACATAGAAATTTGGAAGGTGATTGTGCTTGGTCCCAAAATCCGAAAGAAGGAAGATGGCACATTCAAGAAGTATGTGGATTTTAATGATGAAGATTGGAAGGATTTCCAACTTAACTCCAAGGCAAATCAACTTTTGTATTGTGCCATAAATCATAAAGAACACAATAGAATTTCCTCATGCGAAAATGCTAAGGAGATTTGGGAGATGTTGGAGGTAACTCATGAAGGAATTACTCAAGTTAAGAAACAAGGATTAACATGATGTTAAATGATTATGAGCTATTCTCAAAGAAGATGGAGAAAGCATTACTAACATGCTTGATAGATTTTCTGAGATCACCAATGGACTTGCCTCACTTGGAAGACCCATCATAAGTAGTGAGAAAGTGAAGAAATTCTTGAGGTCCTTGCCAAAAGAATGCTATGCAACGGTCATGGCAATTATGGAATCAAAGAACTTGAACAAGATGGAGTTTAGTGCCCTAGTTGGTTCACTTATCAACTATGAGATTGTTTTAAAGACTAGAAATGCCAAGACCAAGCCCAAGGAGAAAAGTCTTGCTTTCAAGGCTATTGAAGAAAGTGATGATGAAGATGAAGAGGAAGAAAGTGAAGATGAGATGATAGCCTATTATGCAAAGAACTACAAAAAGTTCAAGAACACAATGCAAAGGAAAAGGAAGGAGTTGAAGAAGCCATATAAAGATAAGAATAAAAAGGGATTCAACTCAAAAAGAAGAAATGATGAAGGATGCTACAAATGTGAAAAACTGGGTCATTACGCCAAGGATTGCAAGGTGTTATCTAAAGTTCCTCATGAGAAAAAGAAGAAGGAAAAAGTTCTTGTAGCCACTTGGAGTGATGATGATAGTGACACTACTTCAAATGAAAAGGAGGAAGTCAATCTTTGCCTTATGGCGAATGAGGGAAGCTCAAGTGATGAAGAAAGCGAAAATGAGGTAAAATCTCTATCTTATAGTGAATTACATGATTTATTCATAAGCATGAGTAATGATTTTGAAGAAACTCTCAAGGTTAACAAGGTTTTGAAAAAGAGAAATAAATCTTTGGAAATTGAGAATGAGGTTTTGATTAACAAACTTGAAAATGTTCAAAATTATCACTCTTCTTGTCTTGCTAAACAAAAAGATTTGGGAATTGAATTGAAAAGGATCAAAGATGATTTTTCCTATGTTCTAAACAAGTTTAGTAATGGGAAAGAAAAGTTTGAAAAGATGCTATCTTTGCAAAGGTTTTCTTCATCAAAATATGGAATTGGTTGTGATCCATATGAGAGGCAAACTTCTCTCATATCCAAGTTTACCAAGGCAAAGGAAGCATCTAATGCTTGTAAAAAATGCTTAAAATTTGGACATGATGTGCATTCTTATTCTAGTTTATTGAGAACCATTAAGGTGAAGAAGATGTGGATTTCAAAAAGAACCATTATACCTAACATGGTTTGTATGGCTAACAAACAAGGACCCAAAATAGCTTAGGTACCTATAAAATCAAACTAAATTGTTTGTAGGGTGCATGAGAACAAAGGTGGAAGCTAGTATGTGGTACTTGGACAGTGGATGTTCTAGACATATGAGTGGAGACAAAAACCAATTTGCAACTCTCACACCAAGGAAACATGGGTTTGTCACCTTTGGAGATAACAACAAAGGAAAGATAATAAGCATTGGTAAGGTTGGTAAGGAGCCTCTTCCCACAATTGATAATGTCTTGTTAGTTGATAGATTGAAATTTAATTTGTTAAGCATTTCTCAATTATGTGATATGGGTTATGTTGTTAAATTTGAGTCCTCTCATTGCACAATTTTTACAAATGAAACAAAATTGCTTTTATTGGTTTAACAAATGGAAATGTTTATGTTGTGAATTTGCATGATGCATAATTTTTGAATGAAAAATGCCTACTTACTCTTGATGAAAATTCATATTTATGGCATAGAAGACTAGGGCATGCATCCATGCATTTAATTTCAAATCTTTCTAGAAAAGATCTAGTAAGGGGTTTACCAAAATTGAGATTTTCAAAATATCACTTGTGTGAAGCTTGTTTAAAGGGTAAGCACACAAGGGAATCATTTAAACCCAAGTACAAGATTTCGACAAAAAAAAAAATTAGAACTTGTGCATATGGATTTAATAGGACCATCCAAACATGCAAGTTTAAGTGGGAAGCATTATACATTAGTGATTGTTGATGATTTCTCACGCTTTACATGGGTTAGATTTCTTGCTAATAAAAGTGATGTTTTAATGAGTTTTCTAAGTTGTGTAGATTGGTATAAAATGAAAAATACATCACTATCATTTCAATAAGAACGGACCATGGAGGCGAGTTTGAGTGCAAGCAATTTGAAGAGTTTTATGAGAAATAAGGGATTTATCACAACTTCTCAGCCCCAAGGACTCCACAACAAAATGGAGTGGTGGAAAGAAAAAATAAAACTTTGGAGGAGATGTCAAGAACCATGCTTAATGAGTACAAACTTCCAAAGTATTTTTGGGCGGAGGCCATGAACACCGTTTGCTATGTCACAAATCGGGTGCACTTAAGAAAGAGTCAAGGTAAGACTCCATATGAGATTTGGAAGGGTAAGAAGCCAAATATCTCATACTTTCATCCTTTTGGTTGCAAAGTCTTTATATTGAATAATGGTAAAAAGAATCTAGAAAAGTTTGATGCAAAATCGGATAGAGGCATTTTCTTGGGTTACTCTCTTAATAGTAAAGCATATAGGGTGTTTAATAAAGTCACTAAGGTCGTAGAAGAGTTTATTCATGTAAAGTTCGATGAAGCATTCTCACCCTCAAGAAGGGAAGTTGTTTGTGATGAAGATGTAGGTGTTAACATGGAAAACAAAAAGATAGAGGATCTTCAAGAACATTTAAAAGAAATGACAATTGAAGATGAACCTTCTATAGATGATCAAAATGCACAAAGCGATTCATCTCAACTTCCAAAAGATTGGAGAGAAGTGAAAGATCGCCCATTGAAGCAAGTCATTGGCAAAGTGGATGATGGAGTAAAGACAAAGAAAGCACACAATGAATATCAAAACCATTATGCTTTCATCTCTCAAGTAGAACCAAAGAATGTCAAGAAAGCATTGGAATATGAGTGTTGGATTTTATCCATGCAAGAGGAGTTGAACCAATTCAAGAGGAACAACGTATGGTATTGGTTCTGGCACCAAAAGATAAGACAATCATTGGTACAAAATGGGTATTTAGAATCAAATTTGATGAGAATGGGTTTCCGGTGAAAAATAAATCAAGATTGGTAGCACAAGGGTACATTCAACAAGAGGGTTTAGATTATGAAGAAACATTTGCTCCGGTTGCAAGATTAGAGGCTATTAGACTTCTTTGTGCATTTGCTTCACATATGAAGATCAAGGTTTACTAAATGGATATGAAAAGTGCCTTTTTAAATAGGTATATTGAAGAAGAGGTCTATGTCAAGTAACCACCGGGTTTTGAGGATCATGAGAAACCTGATCATGTCTACAAGCTCTCTAAAGCCCTCTATGGTATGAAAGGTTGAGTAAGTTTCTTATTCAAAATGGTTTTAAAATAGGACATGTGGATAACACTTTATTTGTGAGGAAAAATGGAAATGATTTATTAATTTGTCAAATATATGTTGATGGCATTATTTTTGGAGCAACTAATCCATCTATGTGCAAGGAATTTAGTGATTTGATGCAAGGTGAATTTGAGATGAGCATGATGGGCAAGCTCACTTTTTTCCTTGGACTTCAAATCAAAAAAGAGAATGGAATTTTCATTAATCAAGCCAAATACACAAGAAAGCTCCTAAAGAAATTCAAATGGAACATTGCAAGCCACTAAAGACTCCCATGTCTTCAACCTTGAAACTTAGCAAAAATGATGAAGAGAAATCAGTAAACCAAAAGCTTTATCGAGGTATGATTGGCTCTCTACTTTACTTAAATACATCTAGACCTGACATTATCTTTGCTACTTGTCTTTGTGCTAGATTCCAAGCTTGTCCTAAAGAATCTCATCTTAGTGCTTGTAAAATGATTTTTAGATATTTGCATGGTACTATAGACTAAGGTCTTTGGTATCCATCATGTATGACATTTGATCTTGTTGCATATAGTGATGCCGACTTAGAGAGTTGCATGTTAGATAGAAAAAGCACATCTGGTTCATGTCATTTCATAGGAGAATGTTTAATCTCATGGGCTAGCAAGAAGCAAACAAGTGTTGCTACTTCCATGGCCGAAGTCGAATATGTGGCTATGGGAAGTGCTTGTGCTCAAGTTTTGTGGATAAAAAATCAATTATTGGATTATGGTATTGTACATAATTATTTTCTAATTTATTGTGACAATACTAGTATCATAAATCTTAGTAAAAATCTCATTATGCATAGTAGAACTAAACACATTGAGATTAGGCATCATTTCTTGTGTGATCGTGTTGCTAAGAATGATATATGTTTGCATTTTGTGCCTTCTCAAGACCAATTAGCTGATATATTTACAAAACTCTTGGATGTTGCATGTTTTAATTCAATTAGATCAAGATTGGGTATGTGCAAAATTGATGAGATGTGATTTGTGTCTATTTTTAATTTTTACGCATACATATTCATACATTCATGCATATCTCAGTAAAATTGATTATTAGAGGTGTTGATAATGTCCAAAGATGATTAGGCGGGTTTAGAAGAGTTGGAATATTGAATTGGTGAAAAAAAATGTTTGGATTGAAATTCATAGTGCCAAAAGCGAGTGAAGTGTTAAGACTCGTGTGACAGAGACCTAAAATTGAGCTGAAAATTCACCCAGGGGACGAAACACGAGTTTCACCTGTAAAGACGCGTGTTTCATGCAAAAAATTGGAATTTTGATGCTTCAGTGGTTAAGACGCGCGTGTATATCCTGAGACGCACGTCTCGTATGCTGGGCAGACTTAAATAGACCTATTTTTGGGCAGAACCCTCATTCTCTCAATCCCTAACCAACCCCTCTCAACTCCATTCGTCTCTCTCATCATCTCATGCCTCTCCCTCACAAACCCACTCAAAATCGTCACTCAATCTTCATTATCCATCACCCACACACCTCAAAAACACTAAATTTTACCCAAATCACCAGCAAAATCACAAAATCTAACCTAGTTTCCATTTTGGCTGAATTTCAAAGATGAAGAAAGCTATGAAGAAAATGGTTGGATGAAGCTCGTCCACACCATCTAGAGACAAAGGCAAGAGGCCTATAGTGGATAAGAAGATCTCAAGCAACAAATTCTTGGATGAGGATGCCAAGAGGAGTTGCAATATTCTTTCAAATGAAAGGATAGTTCTTAGTGTATCCATGGATTTTAATTACTTTGATGAAGGTAGTTTGGATTATGGTGTGCTTGAAAGACTTGGCTTACTGAAAATTGCTTCATTAAGTTGCTCTACTTATGAAGAGTTAGTTAGGTTGTTTTATGCTCATTTGAAGGCAAAATTTATGAATGGGGTTCTTTGTATTAATGCTTATGTGCTTGGGACTCATATTGAATTTAATGAAGGTTATATTGCTAGAATGTTGAATATGAGTGTTGGTGGTGAAATGGTGAAGATTGGAGAGCTTAATTACACACAAGGATTGGATACTCCCGAGAATATTGCTAAATATGTTACTTATCCAATTCCTGTTGGAATTCGTAACTAAATATGACATTCATATAAAAGATAACGCAGTGGAAATAACAAAAAAAATTATCCTAGAATTCCACTAAGGATCCATGCACATCAACATAAACGATTAGGGTTAGGATTTTACCTTGAAAAACCAAAGCTCGATTGTATGAACAAATGAATTGTTGATATAGTTTTGAGTATAAAATCGAAACACTTTCAACCATGTTTCCTTTGCGCGAACGTGACCAATGGTATCCACACGAATGAACTCCTTTGGTTGGATGATGTGTCCTAGCACTTAGAATCACTATTCTAATTCTCACAAATAATTTTCTCTCTTTATTTGTGACACTCACAAATTTGGTTTTGTCTTTGCTATGAAGAATATGACAAGGGTATGCTCCTATTTATAGGCATATGGGAAAACCTAAATAGGTGCACTAGGGTTAGCTAAAAACCCTCTCCTTGTCCCTCAAGAATTTGGCCAACCCTAAACAAGGAAGAGTGTGTCAAGTTTCTTCCTTGATTGGGGCCGAATTTCCTGTTCCTTGGCCACTAAGGATTCGGCCTCTCTCCCTTTTAGGAAGAATGTGTCGAATTTCTCCTAGTCCAACTATGATTTGCCTCTTCTTATCACACAAGAATATATGATTCCTAATTAATTAAGTAAACTAATTAGGGTGTGCCTCTTCTTGTCACATAAGAATAAGAACTCCTAAAAAATAGGAGTGGTGGTCAAAATTCACCTAGGGCTTTATTATGTTATTGAGCTTTTAATTATAAAATATATTATCATCAAATAAATCACTCTATTATTATTATGAGCTGAATTTATGTCAAACATAAATAAACCCGAAAAATAATATTAATAAGTGAATTAAATTAAAAGCTCATTACATTAATGGATTATATCTTATATCATAAATAAGATATAAATTATAAAATCCTGAATTATTAATAATTAATCAAATTAATTATCCTAATAATTCATTTGCCAAATGAGAGAGCATTTGTAATCCAATCCAATTCGTTCTAGTATGAGACTCAATAGGCCCACTCGAAATTGGCAATGAGTCTCGTCCCAAACACTTAGGCCCAAAGTCCATAAGCGGTATCTAATAATACATTGTGGCAACCCAAATCAAGTAGTGTCGGTGATCCGAGTTAACCTTTCACAGTTTGATATCTAGTCCTTTTGTCTCACGATATCTATATTAAGCATAAGGATGGTCACATGTCAACCTTATATACTTAATGCATTTCTTGATCCCAAGTAGATTGATAAACAAATGACATTGATAAGCCCTATCACCAATTCATTTGATTATGAATACATACCATCAAACCTAATCATCAAGTGGACTAAAGATATCACACTTAATAAGAGGAACAAATTAATCACTCTCACTAACACTCAACAACAAGATTCATGACATATTAAATCATAGCCCATATTGTTACACTATTACGGATAACATTTGACTAAGTCAAAACATGCGATTCCTCATGTAGGAGTCGATAGTGAGTTTCAATCAGATGAC
>CAODLS010616253.1:0-11968 GCA_948243855.1 Flueggea neowawraea
GTTCAATATTTATAATTTTTTGCTATTATTATCAAATTGAATTCATCCTTTTTAGGTATTATTTTGCAATTATAAAGGGACTAAAGGGTAATTCTTAATTTGGGCTGCAACTAGGGTTTTGAAACCCTAGCCACCGCCCCTTCCTAACGCGGCCTCTCTGTCTCTCGCTCTCTTAGTCATCGTCGTGTTGCCTCCTCTCTCTCCTCATTACGAATTGTTGAGTCAGCGATCATCCTTAGGGATTCGATGTCGCATATGGGCGCGGCATCGGTGCTTGACAGCTCAGCCTGCCAAGGTGCACATATGCCTTGCGAAGCCCCTCAGGCCCACCCGTAGCACGATAGACGCGGGGCTTTGCGCTGCCAAGGGTTAAGGAAATAAAGTTGCGCCTTCACCATCAGCTATAGCTTTTGGTGTATCGGTAAGCGCTTGATCATTCAATTGGTATCAAAGTGAGGTTGCAGGTTCGAATCCCCTAGGTGTCGCTAGGGGGTGATTGTTGAGTCAGCGATCACCCTTAGGGATTCGTTGTCTCTATGACCGCGACATCGGTGCTTGACAGCCCAGCCTGCCGAGGTGCACATATGCCTTGCGAAGCCTTCAGGTCCACCCGTAGCACGATAGACGCGGGGCTTTGCGTTGCCAAGGGTTAAGGAAATAAAGTTGCGCCTTCACTATCAGCTATAGTTTTTTGTGTATCGGTAAGCGCTTGATCCTTCACTTGCCTAGCGGCGAAGAGAATTATAAAGATAGAGAGGGAACAATGGTGGAGGATAGAGCGTGAGAACTGACCCGAGGTGAAAGAGAAGCATATAAATAATGTTCTATTTGTGAAATTTAAAACGTAGTTATTGCGTTACAGAGAATGTAATCCCTCGCTTTACCAAAGCGAAATGAAAATGTAAAAAAGGGACAGCCCGTGTAATTTCCTCAAAAAAATATATGCATTTTTCAAGAAAGAACAAAAAGAAAGAAATGAAAGCGCTCAAATTTGTACAATCTCCAATAAAAAAATTATTTTGAGTTTTAAAAAGAGTTAAAATATTGATAAATCATCTATTAGAGCATCATTATTAGTTAAAATATTTTGAGTCTAATATTTTAATATATCATTGTCACATTAATTTTTTAGTAAATTCTCTCTCATTAATATTTGTACTGTAATAATTTAAACACTTATTGGACTTTCATTTGGGATTCACTATCACTTAATTTTTTATTTAATATTCTTTTACAATATATACTACATAAAATACAATTTTCCATGCAAACAATTAAATATTTTTCATCACTGAGAAAATATATATTTTACGAATGAAACCATTAATTTTTTTCCAAAAATATAATTAATTAAAAAATAAAAAAAAAAATAAATTATACTCAAATAAATTAAAAATTTACTACGTAGAAATTGAACTATTAAAAATATGTTACGCATAATAATAAAATACATAAAATATAATTAACAATAAAATAATTTTGATTAATAAAATAAATAAAATATAATTAATAATAAACTAATTTTCATCATGATTATGTCCATAACAATTCCAAATATGTTGGACCAAGTCTGAACGAAGACAATGATGCATCTCTCGATCACGTAGTTCCGCATTCCATTGCATGTATGCTTGAAAATTCTCTACACATCCGTGGGTTATAGGAACTACAACTTATGGGACATCGTCGACCCAATTGGTGCTTGTTGTCCCTCATTCTCGACAATCATATTATGTAATATGATACAAGTGTACATATTATCTTTTAAATTCTTTTTGTGCCAAAACCGAGCAGCCTCACGTAGAATTGCCCACCGTGACTGTAGCACACCAAAGGCTCGTTCGACGTCCTTTCTTGCAGCTTCTTGCATTTGCTTGAACTTAACTCTCTTCAGATCTTCCGGATAAGAAAAACTTTTGCCAAATGTCGACCACTATGGATATATTCCATCAGCAAGATAATATCCCTTTGAATATGTTGTGTCGTTAATGACAAAATGAATATCCGGAGTAAAATTGTTCAGCACATCATTGGTTTAGAATCATCATTTGCATTGGATGAATTGGTGTACGCTCCGCTTTCATTATTTTTGGTTCTTTTCAATGCTCATGAGCGAAATGTTTTTTCCTACTTTGAAAATACAATTCACAAGCACGTTCCTTCAACTGGTTGTCGCTCCACCCGATTTAATGTTCACTCCTTAATTTGTTGTATATCCCGTTGAACTCATTCACAAGTGGTTGCAACCAATGGCAATGGTTCTTGTTGGCCTTGATTTTCTGTGGCGTGACATCTCCTTGATGTGCATTGAAAAATTCAGTAATTCTTTTCCAAAAAGCTTTCTCACTTTGGTCATTACCCACAATACTGTCACTTGAAATGTTTATCCATGATCGTACGAGCCTTCGGTCGTCTTCCATACTCCACATTTTCTTCATCTATATTCGGCTCATCCGCAACGTTTGGTGGATAAGAATCATGATTGGCCAGTAGTGTTGAAAAGGAAGGCATTTGAGAATCGGACAATGAATTCAGATTATTTGTTCCGAAACCAATATCCAAATTATTAAAACTATTTGAAATTTTTGGGTGGGGAAATGTATACCCAAAATTTTACATTTACGAAAAATTTGGTGAAAAGAAACTGTATGGTTGATTTTGGGAAAAAATTGGTGGGAAAAATTTGAATGGTGGCATTGGAGCATTTTGCAAATTTGGTGGAAAAAAATTGAATTTTTGATTTTGAGAGAGTGGCAAGTTATTTGAATTTGATTCATTGAAACTTCTAAAATTAGGATCCATTTTTTTTTTGTGATAGAACAAGAGAATTGAAAATTGATAATACATAAAATGAAATAAAGATAAAATGTTAAATAAATAAGATATTTATAGAAAAAAATAAAAAGATTGAGACAAAAGAAAATGGGTCGTTGTTTTGCATTGGTCATGTGACCGTTGACAAACAACGACCCAAGTCAAAATTTTAAATATATATATATATTTTTTGTCTTGGGATCCATTATCGATGGACCCTGTTGTGGGGACTGACATTTTCTCATTTTCATTGGTTTCCCACAACAGGAAACCAATAAAAAATGGAACCAATGAATTTCATTGGTCCCCGATAATGATGCCCTTAGTTTTTTCTGGAACTTTTTTATGTTTAAAAAGAGTGGTCGCCTACTTTCGGAAATAGATTCGAGCATCGAATGTTTTATGCCCCAAACATGTGTTTTTCTGACATTCGAACTCATGTCTTTTGATAGGGAAAGTTTGCCAAGGATTAACATGCCTACACAAAACTTTCTTTGTCTCAAGAGAGCATGGATTTTGGCAGAAAGCTGGTAACATTGATACCTATTGAGAATACGCTAATAACAATAATGCTTGCTGAGGAACGTAGTACGCCTCAGCTTTCAAGAAAATGTCTGAGACATTGGCATTTATTTGATCTAAACCTCCAATTCTATACTAAAGCTCAACTATCAAAATTATCTCTGGTGCAACCTTTTTCAGTATCAGCATGATATTCGTTCGTTGTCATCGCTCTACCCTTCAAGCTCTGCCATTCTCTGCCTCTCTAGTACCTTGATGCTTCTTCAGGATCTGTTTGTACACTTTCAACTTTATCTTGTGCAACTTAAAAAGTTTAAAAGAAAAAAAAAAGATTAAAAGGAATTAGCATGAAATATGCATAAATGATAATCCTGCTTGAAGAAAGTTCATTCTCCATCAGGTGGATACCTGTTATCGCTGGCTCTCAGGAATGCTTTGTGTTTCTCGTCTCTGTAGTCGCTTTTCTCTCCAGCTCTGTCCCCACGTCCTGGCCTCTGCCACTGCACGATCTCGGTCAAGTTCCTTGTCCATGATCATGGTTGTATCACTTGGAGAGAGATCAATTTCTGGCCACTTTGCATTCACCTTTTTGGTCTCCTTTGGTTCATACTTATAAGATGCCAAATATTCCATGGCAGTCATCAAATCACTTGACGTAGGGCGTGCTTTGGCATTTTCACTGAGGCACATAAATGTCAAATCTACGATCCTCTTTAAAACAGACATAGAGAATTGACCTCTCAGCCATGGATCTGCCAATCTTGAATAATTGGTGCGATCTTTTGTCAAGGGAAGTGCCTGCAGACAGAAAGAAATCAGAGAAAGAAAGAAAATTAACTGTTCTTCAAAGATACTGACCCAAAAAAAAAACTGTTCTTCAAAGATCTCGCAATGGGGACTGCGATTAAAGAGGCTGACCTAGTTCAACATATTAAAAACAAAAGCAAGCCTCATGCAGTCAACAAATGAATAGATAGCAGCATGCTTAAAAACGAGTCCAGAACAAAAACTTGATGCAATTATTAGCAAATGTTAGCATTGTTTTCTAAGATCTTAACAGAATAATTCAAGTATCAATATCTATGTAGAGCATTACCCAATTAAGAAGATGTTTTTGACGACCGTTAACTTCTTCCACTGCTGTACGTCCAGTAACTAGCTCTAATAAGACAATTCCGAAACTGTAGATGTCAGTCTTCATAGTCAGGAGTCCAGTTAAGGCATATTCAGGAGCACAATAACCATAGGTACCCATGACCCTGGTGGAGACATGGGACTTATCTCCCATTGGACCAAATTTTGCAGGTCCAAAATCAGAAAGTTTTGGATGAAAGCCCTCATCCAATAAAATGTTAGAAGCTTTTAAATCTCTGTATAACTGGTGGATTGGCGCAATGCAGATAGGCTAATCCTTTGGCAGCACCAGATGCTATCTTCATCCTAGTGTTCCAGTCAAGAGGTTCCATATCATGCGTAACATCTGCACATAAACCTCAATACAATCACTTAAGAACCTGGTCGATATGGTCGGGGTGGTTAAGCAAATGCCGGGCATGAGCAACACAAACATCTAGCACATATATTACTAGTATTTAGTGGCATTAGAAAATGGAAATTTCTTCCAAATTTGTTTGAATGCATACAATGCATTGTATTCCTCTTATGTCGGAAACAAAAGAACAGATATAACAGATAATGCAGTATTGAAGCAGAAAATGCTTCCATTCATTTGATAGGAATGTGTAAGGAAGGAACAATAGCAGATTCCCTTTCATTAATATGACAAAAGTTTTGACTTTTCTTGAACAATCAAATCATTTTTCTGTAATGAACCAAACCCAACAATGTCCAATATCTCAATATGAACCAACAAAACTTATATTCTTATTGGAACCAAATTGAAGTAACTGAGTTGAAGTTATATGCTGCATTGCTTCCAAACTCACATAAGACATGAGATATGTACAAACTAAGTATCGCGTTATAAAATCTCAAATAACAAAATTAAAGGTATTACCGAAAAGGTGATGCTCCAAGGATCCCAGGGGCATGTATTCATAGACAAGAAGGCGATGTGGGCCTTCAGCACAGAAACCAATTAAGTTGACAAGGTTAGGATGGCGCATTAGAGAAAGCATGAGAACCTCCACAAGAAACTCCTTGTCTTCTTGGACACCATATGGATCAAGCTGTTTGACAGCTACAACCTGCTAAAAACCATGACGAACATTACCAAAGAATGGAGATTTAATACACCAGTTAGTGCCTCAGTTAGTAATAAGCAAGTAGCATGTTGAGAGACTGACTGAATAAGGCGTACTTGAAATTTTCATCCAAAGAGAACTTACCTGACCATTTCCTTTCAATTTCCCTTTGAACACTGCACCAAATCCACCTCTACCAAGAAAAGATTTAAATTTATTAGTTGCAACTGCAAGCTCCGCATAGGTGAATGTTGAACCTGTATTAGTAGCTGTGGCATTCCCATCTTCAGAAACAGATACCTCATGTCTCAAACCTACGCTGAAATTTGACGTTGGTTCCTGTCTTAATTCTGTATGCATATTTGATACAAAAGTATAAGTTCCACAAAATCTATTAACATGACAACATGTGTAGCATACAAAAGCATGAGAACAAGTGTAGCATACAAAAAAGCATTAAGTTCTCACGGTTATCTACACGACTATGTTAAAACTGAGAACTTGAATCGTGATAACAAAGATTACTGGTTGCCTTCTTATGAAGGAACTAGTAAGAAAACTGATTCTGAAACAATCGATTCCATGAAGATCGATTGATTTGGGGAAATGTTTGTAGCTCTTAGTGCTACAAACTGATCTACCTGAAACTCTGAATTATGTACAAACATGATGGCAGGATGATGTGATCAAAATTAAAAACTTTGATTGGCAAGTTATCCAATTCGATTTAATTCAGGGGGATTATACAATTGAAATTTCAGGAAAATCGACTCATTTCCAGTACAAATTTCCAGAAAATTAGCTGAGCATTTTCCACGCATAATCTTGCAGTTTCTCAGGTGCATTAGGCAAATACAGATTGACTCAATTCCCAGTACTGCATATACTCTGTAAGCTAATTTCAGAACTTTTACTGCAATGAAGCATAAAACCACTCGCAAAAGTCTTCTAATCAACACAAAAATTAACATTATCAGCTGATCAGGAGCAAGAAACTAATAGCAGACTGAAATCCAAACAAGCCATTTCAAAAAATGCATTCTTTTCACCATCCTAAAGGAACGCAGAGAACTTTCTCACAAAACGTGAATCAAACAACAACATTCCAAAACAGCCACCAAATATCTAAAAAAATCCACATAATTATGCTAATAAGAACCATAAAAAAACACACAAATTCAGTGACTGATGGAAACAAACTCACCATAGGTGGATGAAACAATGTTATTAGCAGTGCTAAGGGTCCTACTCTTGAACCCACCAAAGCAAGGACAGCAACCCATTTTAGTGGTCTCCGCGCTCCGAAAGAGAGATCCTTTCAGGTACTGGGCTCACCACAACAGTCAGAACCACAAAGAGATATGGTGAAACATTGACATTGTTGAGGGTTACGTGTTACGAGATATGTGAGGAGGTGTGGTGTGGTGTGATTTGATAGGCCTTTAAAACAGAAAAACAAAAAAGAAATATTATAATAGAAAATAAAATGAACAATTGTACCTGCAGATTCGGCACACGCTTCCTTGACTCATGACCGTACACGGCTTAGGTCAATAGAATCTTGGCTTTGTCTTTAACGTTGCAGGATGACGTCATCTCAAAAATAAAATATACTTTTTTGGTCAAATCTATATATAAATAATATTTATATTTTTATCATATATTGATTCTTTTTCTCAATGGGTAAACAAAAATAAACGTCGTTTTCAAGCTAAATTTAATCAACAGAAAAAAAATTAGTGACATTATATTATATTTATGCCATATTTAATTGACTTTCTATCCTAATTTATAAGACAATCAATCCATTTATTTGATAATCTTTCTCTTTTTGCTATTTTAAAAAATAAATTAGGTTGAAAAATATATTAATGAAATGCCGTGTTGGTAATAATATTAGGAGAGGAACAAACAGCATTCTTCCTTCCTTGGCAAAAACATTACATATGCGGGGCAATGCAAGCCACCAGATTCATGTGGTGTCAGATTTATTTAGTGGCCAAAGGAGCTGGAATGAGGCTTTACTGTGTCAGCTATTTACAATGGAAGTGGTGGAAGAGATTCTTAAAATACCCATCTCATCTTCTGCTATCACTGTTGGGTGTGGCACTATGATTTGAAGGGTAATTTTACTGTAAAATCTTGTTATAAAGTGCTGAAGGATAGGGCTGATTTGCAACAGAAGGGACAGCATTGTGTATCTTTTACTAATCACGATGGACCTCTGTGGAATCACTTGGAGACTGAATATTCCACCTAAACTCAAGCATTTTGTATGGCGGGCTTGTTTGGATTCTTTGCCCCCTGCTTCTAATTTGTATAAAAGAGGGCTGATTATTTCTAATGTGTGCAGGATTTGTGGGCAGGCAGAAGAAACTTTGATGCATTTGCTTGTAGGCTGTTCTTATGTTCATCCTGTCTAGTTTGGATGCGAATTTGCTTTTGTTGAATTGCCTGATACTTTTGTTGGGTTTTTGGATCGCTTCCTATGTAAAAAAACTCTAAACTTTAAGAGGCTCATTTTTTGTAAGGCATTAGAGTTTATTCATATTTTTCAACAGCCACATGTCGCGTGTGGTGTGTCAATTTCAGCAGCTGCAAGATAAACAAAAGGGAAAATTTTCTGTATGATATCGTAGCACATTCAGCTTTTTGTAATCGACGGTTGAAGGAGTTTTCCACTTTAAAAAATAGTTGAGCTTTTTATTTAAATTAGAGAGAAGTCTTGTGATTTTTATCCTTCACGTTGACAAAGTTTTCTACGTTAAAAATTGCTGTGTTTTTTTTGTGTGCAATTGTTGTGGTTAATTTATGTTTGGATTTCCCTCCTCTTATTATTCATTCAAGTGGGAAAGAAATTCCTGGAATTAGGGTTTTGGTATTCTTGTGATGCCTCCTTTCCCAACAACTTCTATGACTTTTACAGAATGGTGGGTTGTGTTAAGAAAGGGATGTTCGGGAAGGGATAGTTATTTTACAGAAAGGTTCGCCATTGTCTGCTGGCAGCTCTGGAAAACGCGTAATTATGCAATTTTTGATGATATACCACCTAATCCAATGCACACTTAGGAGAGAATTATGCAACAAATCAGAGAGCTTACGTGTACTCTCTGGAACCAGCCCAATAATCACACTTTGATGCACCATCAACAGCGAATCATGCATTGGAGGCGACCCAATCCAGGTTTATGCAAATTAAATTGTGATGCGGAATTTCGGGCAGACGATTGTATTGCTGGGATGGCTGTGGTGGCTAGAAATTCTGCCGGAAATTTGTTGGATCGGCGTTCAGCTAAGACGAGGATGCCTAGTGTTTTAGCAGCTGAGTTGGAAGCCATTCGCATGGCTTTAGTTTTGGCCAAGTTAAATGGCTAGAACCACATTGTTGTAGAGACTGATTCACAGCCGGGTGTTCTGGAAATTAACTATGGTGAAGATGGCTGCAGGTGGGAGGTCCGCACCTTGGTTTTAGAAATTTTGTGCAGGTAGGGAGGCTAATGAAGTTGCTCATAAGCTAGCTTCTACTGTTTTGTCACGAGATCATTGGTCTGGGAGCTGTGGAGTTGAAAATTTTCCGAACCCCTTTTCTAAACTGATGAAAATGACTTGAATAAATGAAATGAACTGATGTTTCATGACAAAAAACAAACAAACAAATAAATGTACTACGTTTTATAATGCTGCTTGAGTTGCGACAAACTTAGAATCCATGTGCTGTTTCACATTGCTTTCCAGAAAGCCTCACACAGAGGGAAGAAAAAGGGAAGCCTAATTGTATTCCATTGAGATCTTTTTGGGTAAAAATGTCAGACAACAAGAATCAAACTAGCGCAGAGATGGAAGAATAATTCTGAGTTGCTTCCTGTTGCCGCCACTTCTTTTCCAACATTTGAAGGTTTTGATCTAGGCATCTTCAAATTCGCTGCTGCAATCCTTTGATGGACTCCCTTGATGTGCTCCATTATGTTGATGCCTCTGGAATAATTTGTTCCTTCGGCGAAGAATAATGATCAGGCAGAGCTGCTTTCATAATATTACAACGGTGCTCCCTGTACTTTTTCTTGAACTACAAAATTTCTGCAGGTGATTTTCGTCGATGGTCCCAAGTCCAGATAGGTTGATACCAAATGCCATTAGCCTTCTTACATCCCGGGGAATTGGGGATTGCCAGAGACCATCCCACCAAGCTGGAGGGAGGAGTGGAGTGAAAGCACATTGGTCAGACTGGTTTGGACAACTAAGGGGACCAGCAAATCTATTCCAAACATGTCCCCACCCAACCTGCAGCTTTAAACCTTCTGCTAATAAGTTCCTTTGGAAACTACTCAAGAACAAAAACTTGGAAGCAGTACAATTTTCCCCTGTACAAGGAAAGAAAACATTAGATGCTACTCCACTTCCAAGAACCCAAGTACTAAATGTGGAAATGAAAGGATGTGAATGACAATCGTAGAGGTACCAAGATTGTTTGCTGCAGCTAGCGCTGCAATTAATTGGGCATATGTAGTCCCAACACGTCTGTGAGCCCCAGAAACAACCGCGTGCTTTGCACGTGATGCAAGAAAGAAGTCCACAAATGCAACCCATCTAGGTGCAGGACCCCAATCCTTTACTCTAAAATCTAAAGTCTGCAATTTATTGAAATCCTGAGAGATGTTCCCTTGGAAATGTTTATAGTCAAAATGGAGTACCTACAAAAGTGTACCCAGATGGAATCAGTTAGGGAAAAAGTTAAATATTTGAATGGTGTCGATGCAACCTTATAATTTTGGATTTGACTTTCATTCTGAAATAGGTTGTTCATACTGGAAAAAAGAAAAAGTTAAACTGCGGCAAGATGAAATTACCATAATAATTCAGCGGCAAATACCATGAGAAGTTGAACGCAAGCAAAGATAATTTCGACAAAACAGGTATAGGGAATTAGAGATAGATTGCATGTGTTATCTAATTGGTACAGTCATCATGTTATTTACCTCCGCAAATTTGCTTATGTTTGGGAGAATACTTTTCACAAAAGATGGGGTGTCTGATACTAAAACCATCCTAGGCCTTGCCATTGGATGAAGATTGAGCATGGACTTCTTAACGCAGTTCAATGCTGCTCGTACATCCCTCACAGGCCTGCAACATAAGACGGAAGAACCAGCATCATTAATCTGTACAAGTTATATCCTTTGGAGAGTCAATTCATTGCTTCAATCGGTTTCTTTATTAACACTTCTTTATGCATGAGTGCATATTTTCCATTTATTATTTTTTTAATTTGGGCAACAATTCTATATGGCAACAAAATAGTTATACATTATTTTCTACTTCATCTATTCTTCTATTCCACATGAAAATATGTTCTAATTTCTTCCAATATTTCCTACACATTTCACAAGCATACAGAATGCTCCTGCGTTTTCAGGTCTGGCAGCAACACATATCTGATCAGATCTCAATTTGCAAGTATTAAAAAAAAAGCAACATGATTAAAAACAATTTATAATGACAGAAAAATTCAATAATCACTAGCTCAGATGATAGGAAAAGGACTAGGCATATATCCTTTTAGCAGTGCAGTTGAGCAACTCTTTCAACGAAACATCCACTGGTTAAGCATAGGCTTGTTAATGTATTGAAGGTCTCACTGATTCCAATACCTGTTCATTAGCATCCGCATGTGCAATGAAATATCAGGATCAGGCCCTCCACCCAAAACCCAGCGGACCGCCTCTTCAACATCTTCTGAAGGTGAAATAAGGGCTTTCATAAGCTCTCCAAAAACATTAGGTCGTGATTGGAGTTGATCTGGCTTTCCAAACAAAGCAGAAGCGGCATTTCTCATCACAGGATGTACATTGTTCAAGAAAAATTGACTGGCTACAGCATCAGTCGTGTTCTGGAACCTGCAATCTTATCAATAATTACAAAAACATAATTTCACAAGACAGACTAGAAAGCAATGTACTACAAACAAACAACGCAAACCACAACAAGCATTATCACATTACCATATGATAGGATGATCCCATTTCATCCAATTCCCACAGAGCACATTTGTCTTGGCAGGCTTCTCAAAGTCATCAATCCTCATAATCAAATGTCTCCCATATTTCTTCAAACACCCATTCTGCCTCCACAAATGCTTCACTTCTTTCATCGTAAATGATTCATTAGAATATGAAATATAGTCCTCAAATGGGTATTTCCCCCTGAAAACGGAAAATAAGAGAATCACCAACGAGAACTAAATAAGAGCACAGAACTTATGGTACACAGCAATACTAGCACAAACAGAAAGGATTGAGAAAGAACCAATATGCCTGGTTTGGCCAATGATCAAAGACCGGTTCAACATCATACTCAACGCAGCCGCATTCAGTATCTTGTACATCTCATTCCCAAACCCTGCCTCCGACGCTTTCGCCAACACAAATCCA
>CAODLS010616291.1:0-12320 GCA_948243855.1 Flueggea neowawraea
TTTATTGCTTAATCATTTTCTTGACTATCTGGTAAGATTGATTATGTCAAATAAATGATGTCTCTTATCATTTCAGTTGGTTGTGGCCATGCACTGCTCAATCTCTACCAATCAAGTGGCCGGTGATATCTTTTCTCTTTACGAGAGGGGCAATCACATCACTTCACTCATGTTTCTTTGCGAAACTCTCTACATACCCAATCATACACATACTTTTCAACCAGTTACGACAACTTTAGGCGTATGTCAAAGTATACGACAAGTCTTCAAAAACCCCATAGTGATTTTAGGTCTGTGGATTCCAATATAAGCATTGCATGAGAATGACTTTCCATAATGCAGTATTCTCATTAGCGGATCGAATTCAGATACCTTGTTCCAAACTTTGTATCTATGAACTCTGATAGATATTCCCTATCCATGACCCGTAGAACATGATCATCGTACAAAACTCATTCTAGTCTTAGTTTATTTCCACTCTCGTGGTTAAAATCGACTAGGGATGTTTAGAATGAAATTATTTATCACTTCCAGGTTCTACTATCAAGGTCCACAACCTTGATAACTCAAGTGTCGAATATTCATTCATGGAAATTTTATCAACCATATATGCACAGAAAATAAATGAATGATAAAACTAATACCTCATACTTTTATTTCCAAAATAAAAGGTACATATACAATGAATTGGGGCTAGGGCTTACACTAACATCCAGTGGGAATTTTTATATGGAGCTTGAACCCAGTAGGAGTGTTTTTGAAAATCAATTATACCAGTTAATTAACTAAGAATCAATTAGTAGAGACAATTCATCTAAGAATCATTTAGTAGAGACAATTCATACCAGTTAAATAAATAAAATTACAGAAAAAACTGAAAAAAGGAAAAAAGAAAAAAAACACAAGAGAAAGAGAGTCAACTATGACAGAGAGAGTACGACTGGATGGTGACCGAGCTTGGTGAACAGTGATATGGCGTGAGCGAGAGCAACAGTAACAGAGCGGCGTGAGAGAGAAATAGAGACTGGACAGAGAGGGCGCCAATGATATAGAGAGAGAGTGCAGGTCTACCTTCTAGCATTGGAGGAGGGAGGTGGGGTCGAGCGGATTCAGCCGACCCTACCTCCGACGGACCCCTAATACCCTCCTCTTCTCCTTTCCTCCCACCCTCTCCCAATCACGAATATACCACTCCAATTGCAATCTGATCTCCTATCTTTGTTGTCGAACTTCACCTCCGACCCATACGAAGCAAATCACGAGAGATCCATCACCGCCTTCAATGGTTTTGTCTCCTGTGATCTCTCTTCCTTCGATCTCTAATCGCGAATTTGGCGGAATGGTGGTGGTTGATGAGGGTGGCATGAATCGTGATGAAACGGTTCTCCTTTGATGACACTTCATATCGGGGTGTTGTCGACGATGGTCTTATCGCCTGTGGATGTTGGTGGTGAGTAATTGAAGAGGATAGGCGGCGGCGGTGGAGGAGACAGATGAAAGGAGGAGTGAAGATTGAAAAGGTTGGCAGTTAGGGGTAGGCACTGGGTCGGGCCGGGTATATATATATATATATATTCGGGCCTAGCCGGACCGGCCTATTTTTTTGCAAACTCAAGCCTAGAATTTACATCGAGCCTATTTTTTTTGTTCGGCCTGGCCTAACTCGGTGGGCTAAACACCCAAACCTATCGTAATCTTTACAGGGTCTGGTTCGAGCCGGCCTACGGGCCCAACCCTAATAGTAGCTAGTTTTTTAAAACCCTAACTGCCATATTTCGAAAAAATATTACATATACCTTTTTTGTTCTAAATTGTAAAATTCGTGCCCGAAGTTGCAAGCAAGTATACGTAAATACTAAAAACTTACTAAATCAGACTTAAGACTAATCATGTTTCAATAAATTATTATTTAAGTAAACAAAAGATGTAAAAACTATTTTTCAAAAAAATGAACACAATTATACACATTTTGTACACTTGTGTACATTTATCTCAAGATATGAACGTTTAAAAAAAGAGGTAATGAATTTGTAGTAATTACACGATTAACAACCCAAAATTTTGCAATATTTCTTCCGGCTAAACATTCTATGTTTATTATAGATACACTTTGCAATATATCTTATGTACACGTGTGACTTTTCAAATTTACGGTTAGGTATTTTCAAATTTACAGCGTCTTATTTATATGTAATTGATTTGTTATCAATGTTTTTTGTATTGCCAAATTTCAGACATCTTTTATATAGTTTGTTTAAATATTGTTTATATGTTGTTCATATCTTTTATTTATATGTTATTTTATATGTTGTTGATTTTTTGTTTATATGTTGTTGATATCTTATTTATATGTTGTTTTTAAATTCAAGGTGTCTTGTTTATATGTTATTGATATCTTTTGTTTATATATTTTTTTTATATAGTGTTTATTTCTTGCTCATATATTGTTTGAATATTGTTGATATCTTATTTTCAAAATCAAAACATTTTGTTTAAATGTTGTTTATATTTTGTTGATATCTTCAATATACAATGAACAGATCTAAACAAATTTGACACAAATTTGTAATTTTTAAATTTGATTACATAAAACCATAATTTTGATGTAGCTCCTGAACTATTGAAAGTGACATCATTGAAACGTAAATTAAAAATCCGACGCCCGTTTATGAAAGTAAATAATACCCTATAACGTAATATATGAATCTGTGGGCTGTGGCTGGTGTAGTTCAGTTAGACAGCAAGGAGGCCCAAATAAGCAATAGTCCGTCCAATTTAAGCCCATATGCAGAGAAATTGTTACTAGAAAGGATAAAAGCTGTCAACCACCTTTAGTTGATTCATTGAAAGACCGACGCTTCTCTGTTTGACAAAAAAAACCCAACCTAGTTACTCTTTACGATGTCGCCGATGACTCGTTTCGTAAAAGACGGCTGGGAGTTTTCTATCCGTGATTGCGGTCTATCTGATGTCCACTTGTTCCCTCTCTATTCTCCTTTCAATTAATATTATTGTTGTTGTTAATTGTTAATCATCTTCATCATAACAATATAATTTTTATTATATTATATCAGACTAACCAAATTGCTTTCTTGAAATATTCTCAAGCAAATCAATGAGAATATACAACACTAAGAAAAGCTTACATGAACTTTTTTGGGATGTCAAACTAACTATAAATTGTAAATTCCTAACAAACTATTGGGATATATTAATTTGAAAAAGAAAAGCAAAATCAATATTATGAACATAACCTATTATGATGGACATTTATTCACTCCAAATACAAAGAAAAGGTTCCAACCTGGCTAAAAGTAAAACTTAAATTAATTCCACCCTAATTTTATGGCCAAATCTCAAGTAAGGTAACTCCCAAAATCAACATGGTTTTGTATTTGGATACAATTTGAAGATTCTAGATATTGATATCCAAAATCATAAGGAAATCAATTGAAGAAAATAATACTAAAAGAATTTGTAAATTCTAGATATTAAAATCACAAGCGTGAAAAAAAAAACTTAAATGAAATAGAGTCCACATACCTCGACAATAATTTAGCAAGGCAAGATTTAGCAATTCCTTTTGGTTTTAATATGCTTCTCAATTTTGTTTTCCAAAAGCTAACGTTTTCGGGTTAGTTTTGTACATACTGGTTTTTATTTTGTTTTTACAATATTTTTATTAAGTTTTCAATGTGATTTTAAGGAATGAATTAATTTTCATCTTTTTCTTTTAGTTTCAATTTTTTTCTAAAGTGTAAACTGTTTATATTTTTATTTTTTTAGTTTTTATTCAATTTTGTATTTTGATTTTCATTTGGTTTTTATCAATCAGCCCTCACTCATTTGTTTTTTTTATATGCCATGCATTTTTTTGTTTGAAAACAAAATAAACACAAAAAATAAATGAATAATAAAAAAACACATAATCAGTTTATTTAATAATACAAAAAATATAAACTAAATAACAATAGAATGAAAACTAAAAAAGGTAAGTCCCACATATTTGATATGAAGCGTTTGGTTTTGTTTATTACATGTACTCGGCATTTTTTAAGTTGAAAACAAAATTAAAAAAATGTAATGAAAATATTAGCATATTTTATGTATCTTTAAAATAATTATACAACAAAAGCACAATCATAACATGATAAAAACAGAATAAGAATAGCATAAATGTGTTAACACATGTGCATACGTTAGTATGGTTGTAAGACCGTAATCACTGAATTTCGGAAGTTGGAGGGCCCATTTTAAATTTATGGGACATATGTTCATCATGTGAAAAGTTCGCAATATGTAATTGTTGCCGCATGTAATTTCCCCTTGTTAGTATACCGGAGATAACATCTCCTACGGACTAAGCCCAAGCCTTGGTCCAAAATTGTCATGCTCATGTCAAATGTCACCTTACGAGAAGCAAGTCAAGCAAGATGCGTAGACCGTCTGAGCCCTATACCTCAGTAAGAGGGAACTTCTCGGACATAAGCCTCTTTCGCATGACAAACTGCCAAGGACAACCTATCGTCTGGAAAGTCAGTCTCATTGGATGATAACGACTGAGACATGGCTATGATTTTTTTTAGTTATCTATTTGTTTGTTTTGAACCATTTAAATTTATTTAAATTATTTAAATTTAATTCAATATTTTAAATTATATTATTTGTTATTAATTTTTTTAAATTTTAAATAATTTAAAAAAATTTTAATAATTAAAAATATATAAAACACACATAAAAAATCCATAATTGTGACCGATAACGATATATTACCTTCTAACGTTAGAACACTCCTAATGCGTGCAGATCGAGGGGTGACTATTTCACGACATAACACCAATGTACATCCCTTTCATTATGGCACATGTGGTTTGCTAGACAAATTGGCCTTTTGACACTAATCCGTATCAATGCCTCCTCTACCACGTGGCAGTCTTCACCAGCCTAGACATATTATATAAACCATATTATTTCACAGTGATGGATCATCAATCCATCCTCTAACTACACCACAAACCCACTATGGAAAATCACTGTGTTTCTCATGAAATTTTTTCTGGAAAACCCTAGAGAAGTCTTTACCCATTTTTGTGGATTTGAGCGGTGCAACATAGATTTAAAGTGTCCACCAAACTATGAATTTAATGATGACTTCTCGAAACAATTGTGAGAGATTTGTTTATTTGAGGGACATAAACAAATCTCGTAAAGTTATCCTACGTAGGGGTAATCATTTGTAGAATTCCTAAGCACAAAATATGAAAACTAAATTGTAAGTGGAAATAATAGATTTTATTGATAGAAGGCAATGATTACTAAGTTGAGGAAAATGTAAAGAAAGCTCGAAATGGGAAATGACAATTGAAGACAAAGTGTCTCAAGTTTGGTATGGGATTGTACGGTGCAGAAAATTGTTAATCATTTCTCTATTCGTAGAAGACTTGTCTTGCAACTTGATAATCTTTGAGAACATGAAAATCCATTTAATTTCCCTTGATATATATTGTGATAAATCATGAAAAAATTGGCTAATGCTGATCTGGAACACCTCATGGAAATGATCCTTTTTATTATCCTTTAATCTCTTGACTTTCCTCCCAAGTAATAGTCCAGACTGTTGAGTTGTTTTCTCTATGCAGAAAGGAACTCTAGCCATGAATTTCAGAATTTGAACACTACTGACATGGACCAATTAGTGATAAAATGTTTCTAAATTTTAGCTCGTTTAGTACTCATTGGCTAAAAACCTCTCCTTAGAATTGAACTCTAATCAACCTTCTGGATTGTCCTTGTTGATAGGCTAAATGAATGTGTTTATTTTATCTAAATAAACCTTATCTTTGTTTCACCCTTTCCTAAAAGATAAGATACAAACTCTTTGGCAACCAACAACAAATCTCGCCATGATTATGGCTTTTGTGTGCACTGAGTTATGCGCCTCTTGCTGGCCAAGTTTAAGAGTTAGATTACGAGCCAAACTCTAATTCTCTTAACTTGAGGTATTCCTTTCTCGTGTAGAAGTTTACTTTTTGTAAAGCTCAACAGAAACATCTTTCTAGTTGAACTTTACAGGCTTCGAATTCGAGGCACTTGCACGACCTATCCTTGAAACTTTGGATTTTCATGAAAACACGAATGGAGTGTTTTACATAATTAATCCATCAAACTGAAATATATTTTCTAAATGACCACTCCAAAAGTTTAACTAAATATGTCCATAAATTAGTGAAGTTTTTTTTTTGAAAATAGCCACCCATAAATTAAAATGTGGATCAACTAATTCCTTAAAAATAGGTATTGAAAGCTTGATAAAACCGGATTTAAAGTTTTTGATTGATTAATTCAAAAAACAAAGGAGATTTTAACCATTAATTGGATTAAAAATATCCTAACAAATACATTAATTGTTGAATAAATTCTTATTGAAACTTAATTGAAACTCGTCAAAAACTTTGTTATGTCATTTGAATATTTTACGATATTGTAAAAATAATTAATAGTTTCATATAAGTTTCATTCAAGTTTCTTTATATCATTGTTCACATTAGTTTTCATAATTGTAATGGTTTTTTATAGGTTGAAATAGTTTTGAAACTTAATTGAAACTAAACTAGATGTTAAAATAAAATTGAAATCTAAGATTGTAAATGATGTTTTCTAGGTTGAAATGATTTTGAAAATTGATTGAAACTAAACTAAATATTAAGATAAAAATTAGAATCTAAGATTGTAAATGACTTTTTATAAGTTGAAATAGTTTTGAAATTTGATTGAAACTAAACTAAATATTAAGATAAAAATTGGAATCTAAGATTGTTAACACATTTGCAACACATAAACAAAATATGCATATAAAATATTGAAGAAAATGTGAAAAATGAGCAATTGTCGACTATTGAATTAGCTTTATTATAACAAAACGTATATGAAAAAAATCACATAATAATAGCCCAAAAATATGGGAGGAAAGATAACTGTAATTTACTTTCAAATAAATAAGAGGCCAACCAATTTTATCTCTTTAGTGGTAAGAATTAAAATATAAAAACCTATAAATGGGTTACAAAAGTTATGGATTCTTAATTAAAGTTTTAAGATATGGCTATTTTGTGCAATTTCCTCAACAAAAACTTTCTTTCTCCAACAGGCTCATTTCCAAAATGAATCCAATTTCCTTATAAGGACCTATAACCCTTACCCATGTTAAGAGAGCCTAAGTTCAATGAATTTTTCCGGCCCAACCTAGAAGGCTCCAATTATTGTACATGAACCTTGAGACTTGTCCCATTTTCCCTTAATTTTTGTGCTTTTTTGTAGAACTTTTTTGGGACGATTACACTGCCTATGCTTTTTGCTTTTTTAATTATATAGAAAAATATAACGAATTTGCATTTTCTCCGTACTCCAATATTTAACTTTTTATAGGAGATTTTCAATGTTCCGTAATCATTTTACTTTTATGTCAGATATCCTCTTCTCTCTTATCTCTTAGTCTCTCTTTGTTTTTTCTCTCTCCTCTACCGTTTTTCATTGTCTGCTCTCTCTCTCTCCTCCTTTTCCTTCTCTCTATCGCAATTACTCCCTCTCTCTCTCTCTCTCCCTTAGCAATTGCTCTCTATTCACTCCTACACCATGCCATTCCAATCCACTTCATTTCTCTTTCAATCAATCAGTTGTTTCAATTAACCAGTCACATTCACCATTACTCCACCACAACAATCTCTAATCAAAAGACGAAAACCAAGAGAGCTAGATCCATCACTGGAACCCTCCTCTGTTAAGGCTCCAGCAACCTCCAACGGCCAGATCCGCTACTGCACTCCTTCCTCCATTGAGCTCCTCCTCGAATCTGGCCAATCCGCTTTCTCCACCTCCCCTGCCTCCTCCTCTGACATGCTCAAACGCATCCTTCCCTTCCCCCATGACCATTTCTTCTCCAAGAAGATCCATCGATATCGTTCTATGCTTTTTGTTATCTCCATTCCTCTTGTTCTCGTTGCTCTTGTTATTTTTCTCATGCCTTCGAGAGCCAATGTCGTTCAGGAGATAAATAGCTGCAAGGTTTCTGGTAGTTTAAGGGATTCGAAGCTCTGCGCTGTTGTTATTTTTGACTCTGGGAGTTCGGGGGAGTAGGGTTCATGTGTATTACTTTGATTATAATTTGGATCTTCGTTGATCTACTCTTTGTGTTGGTTTTGCTCTTGTGTTGGTTGATCTGCCGTTTTGCTAGGGCTCAGAATTTTTGCTAGTTTTTTTTTTTAAATTATTAAACTTATATTTTTTTATTAGAGATTTTTAAGAAGTTTATTTTAAGTTTATTTAAAGGTGTACTAAATTTTATTAAAAAAAATTGTTAGGATTTTAGAAGGTTTATTTTTAAGTTTATTTGAGGTGAATTTAGAAGGGTTATTTTAAGTATTTTTAGGTTTTAAAAGGTTTATTTTGAGTTTATCTTCGGTTTTAAAAGGTTTATTTTAAGTCTATTTTTAAAGTTTAATTAGTTTCAAAGATTTATTTAGGTTTATTTTAAGTTTTAAAAGGTCTATTTAAGATTTATTATAAGTTTTTTTAAGTTTATTTCATTTTGAAAAGTTTTTAAAGATTTTAAAAAGGTTTATTTAAGGTTGATTTTTAGTTTTTAAAAGTTTATTAAAGGTTTCTTTAAGGTTGTCTTAGTTTTTAAAAAAAATTAAGTTTTTAAAAGGTTTATTTAAGGATGATTTTTATTTTTTAATAAATTTTTCAAGTCTTAAAAGGTTTATTTAAAGTTGTTTTTAGTTTTTAAGAAGTTTTTTAATTTAAAGGTTTATTTAAGGTTAATTTTTAGGATTTGTTTGGTTCAATTTTTCAGAAAGTTAACTTTTAGGAAGTCATTTATCATGAAGTAATTTCAAGTAATATACAAATATGTTTGGTTGTAATTTTAAATTTCTGAAAAGTGTAACTTATTGTGATTGGTGAAAAATTACACTACTCAATAAATTGGTTGAAAAAATTAATAATACCTTTATTATTATTAAATTTAAATTAATAAGATGAAAAAATTAAATAAAAAATATTTTTTATTATATAAATATATCTAGAGTTAGCAATTAAAATTATAGGTAATATTCATACAAATCTATAATGAAGACTAATTTTTTTAAAATTTGACAAAAATTAATTTATTTAATTAAATAAAAATATATCATATATAATATTTTATGTAATTTTTTTTAAAATTTAAATTTTTTTTATAAACATTTATTTATTAAATAATTAATAAATTTTTAAAAATTAATTAAAATTCATAAATAAATAATATTTGAGGATATATTCGTAAATACAATTGCATCAGTTAAAGAAGTTGAACTTCCTGACCTTTCTTCAAGAAGTTATTTTACGAGGTTAAGGGGAAGTTAAGCATCTGACTTCCTGAGAAGCTCAACTTCCTTTGTTCAACTAAGCAAATGAGGTTTTTCAACTTCCTGGAAAGTCATACTTATCCACCAACTAACCCCCAATCAAGCAAGTTTTTGTATTATATTCATAAATACAATAGTTTTAAGTTTTTAAAATGTTTGTTTAAGGTTTTGTAGTTTTTTAAAAGTTTTGAAGTTTTTAAAGGTTTATTTAAGGTTTTTTTAATCTTTTTAAGTTTTTAAAAGGTTTTGAGAAGTATTAATTAAGACTATTTTTTAGTTTTTAAAAATATTTAAAATATTTTTTAAATTTTTTTTTTATTTTGCTTAGATATTAAAAAAGTAATAAAAAATACAAGTTGATTAAAAAATTTAATAGAAAACTAAAAATAAATCAGATAATTTGGAAGATAAAGATTATTTAATGAACATGAATAAGGCATAATGACCACGTCGTTGAAGCAAAAAAAGCCTCGAGATACATGGCCACAGCATGCGAGACACCATCTCTCCGGATAAAAAGTTGCAATGTAAGTTAGGCGTGAAAATTAAGGATAATGTAAATTGTACAGAGTTATTTATTACCTTGTATAAGTGTCAATTCGTATTAGACATATTATAATCGTATAATAAATTTATATATTACACATAATTATATATAATATAAATATTATAATAATTAAATTTATATTATTTATATTATTTATATTTTATTATAATTGTATATTCATAAATTATGTTATATGTCGAAAATTGACAGCCCAATGCTTTGTATACAAATTTGAAATCTCCGTGTGGAGGGTTTGGATATCCCACACGCAATTTATCCAAGTCTGTTATCAAAAATCTGTAATAAAATTTTGAAATGGATGGTTTTTGTACTTTGCCCAACTTTTTTGCCACTTCGACTTTCGGCCCATTAGTGGATATTTAAAGCCATCACCAAAATTCGAGTGTAAACAATTGCTGTCCCATCCCTAAAACATGCGGCTGCATAAGTACTCCTAGCACGTGAGAATTTTTATTTGTGTTACAACCATGTCTATAGACTGGTAAAAAAACGACTTGTGGTGGTGGTACCATGAATGGAAAGAGTAGGAATGCCAAAGGATGAAAATGGCTTAAGAACAATGTTGAATGTACTCAAAGAAAGAGTTATTTTTTTCCTCAAAGAAAGAGTTAATTATGTTGAGTGTCATAATTAAAATTTAGATTTTGATTAAAACTATCTATAGCTTGGTAATTACTCCAATAGCACATTTATAAGTTGAAGCTTGATGTATGCCATTTTTTCAATTATGATTTTTAAAAATGCCAGATTTAATCAAATAAATATCAATTTCTCGTGACATTTGCTCAATTTTCTCTCTCTCTTTGTCTCTCTCATGTCTCTCCTCCCTCCTCATCCCTTTTCCCTCTTTTATGCCTCGTTCTCTATTGTCTTCTCTCTTCAGCCCTCTCCTCTCTCGAGTTCATTTCTTCTGCCGGTTTCCTTCTCTCCTTTGCACCTTCTTTGCTTCCTCACCTTATCTCTCTTATGTCTTCCACATTCGTCATTTTCTCCCTCTCTCTCTCTTTCTCTTTCATCGACTTCTTTCTCTTTATTTGCTCTCCTTCTTTTTTTCTCTCTCCTCGTCGTTCTCAGCTTTGCTTTGCGGGACAGAGAAGGAGAATGCCGCCTTTGTGGAGGATAGATTGACTAAGTGGAGCGTGACAGGTGTGGAGATCTGAGGAGCAGATTTGTTCCAACAGCGGCAAATGGTGTGATTCACGATGTGGCTGGAGAGAGGCGACAGATCCCATTGTGGTTTCTCATCCTCCATCTCAACGTCCTCTCTTTCTCCTCTCTTCCTCGGTTTCGACGCCAGTTGTGTCCATATCTAAGGTTTGAAATTGATTTTGTTGAGATGGAAATCCTAGCAGCCGCATTTTTTTTCTGTTTTTGATTTGTTGTTGTTATTGGCAGGTTGATACAATTGATTGTTTGTATATGTTTGATCTTGTTAAATGTATGTTCTCATGGACTTGAAATGTTGATACTTTCTTTGTGTTTAATGCACTGCGGTTTTTGTTTTTGAAATTGAATTGTTGATTATCTTTATTCATGTTGTAGATTGATTTTGTTTAAGTTTGGTTTATTTGTTGGGTGGATTTTCGGTCTTGCTTTGGTTGATTTGCATGAGTTGAGAAAAGAGAAAAGGTGCACTAAGATTTAGAGTGGTTCGACCAACATTGCCTACATCCGTTACGTAAGTTCCTCACTTAGGATTTTCCCAATTCACTATAATTCGATGATTAATTACAACTCAATCCAACAAGGCCAACTATAAATAGGTTGATTCCCGACTCACACCTACAAGGCCACTTTCACTTTCAAGCTAAGTGAGAACTCTTACAATACTTGATTTTGGTTCAAGTATAAACCAAGATCTACCTTTGATTCCAACCTCACAAACTCTCTGTTTGTAAGAAGAATTCACTCACCAAATCAGAATAAGATTTCGATCAATTCTCTGTAGCGTTCCGATCAAGTCAGACAAGTTCTTCAGTGGGATGTCATTCGATTTTTGAATGACCTCAGTTAAGATTTGATTCTCGAATGTTCGAGATGATGTTCAGATATTTGAAAAAGGTTATTTTTGTAAGGTTGGGTGTCGTCAGGCATCGGGACGGATCTGACACGCGTTCAAAATCAAAGAAAGTTGAGGAAGTTGTCTGTAGTATGCCGACGTATGTTGGAGATTGTGAAACGTACATTAACTGGAATTCTTGCACAACGTACGTTGTGGTAAGATGACGTACGTTATCTGGAAGGGAAGATGATCAATGTACGTTGTGAGTTTGAGACGTACGTTGTGAAGCTGCGTTTTCGAAACAGAAGCTACTGGACGCGTTTTGACCACGACAACGTACGTCGTG
>CAODLS010616440.1:0-14166 GCA_948243855.1 Flueggea neowawraea
CCAATAATACATTGTATTTCAAAGATTTTTGTAAATTATTTCCAAACAAATTAATTATTTTACTAGTAATTACATCACATAATTTTAAACAAAATTAAAAAACTCATTAAATTTTATTAAATGTAATGAAATAACAAAATAACTAAATTAAACTATAGTAAAAAAGTATAAGGAATTTGAAAAATCTAATTGTAAAAAATAACTTTGAGAAATATAAAAAACGTAATTACAATAATAAAATATATAAATAATTAATAAGAGCAATTTAGAGAAAAATAAATTTTTGAGAGAGAAGAAATAGTGTGAAATTGGTAGGAATAGAGTAGGGGTATTTATAGAGTTGAAAAAAAAAGGAAATGGAGGTTTGAACATCTGGTTCGACGGTTTCTAAAGGAATGGAACCGGAACCTAAACCAAAACCCTCCGATTTTGGTCGGTCGGTTCCGGTTTTGATCGGTCCGATTTCTGTTCGGTTTGCCAGTTCCGGTTCAAATTTTACATGTCTACCATCATGTTCCTCAGCATCCAAATCCTTTGCCTCAACAAGAGCACATCAACACCCCGGTGCCCAAAGTTCGTGTTAAGATCAGTTTGGATAACAATCCTGAGGTGGTGGAGAGTACTTGCAAAGGAGGAGCCCGAAGAAGGTTAAAGTGGAGTACTCGTCCACGACGAATGCACGAGAGATGGTAGATGTGAGGAAGATGATCGAGGAGGTTCTCGAGCAAAAGAAGTTGGTGCTTGTGGAGGACGAACAATAAAGAGCCAAAATCCCATTCATCAAGAAGGTCATGGAAAAATTGCATTCCCCGAAGATTAAGATGCCTCAACTACCAACTTTCTCAAGAAAGGAAGATCCATACGAACACATCTAGAACTACGAAGATGTCATGATGCTTCATGGATGGGAGGATGCCATCATGTGCCTAGCGTTCCCAATAAGGTTGAAGGACCATGCTCATTTATGGTTCAATGGACTGAAGGAGGCTTCACTCTCTTGCTTCGACCATTTGAGGAAATAGTTCATTAAAGCATTCATCATCAAGAGTAAGAGGAAAAAGGATGCCATATACTTGCTGAGCGTAAGACAGAATGAGAAAGAGACTCTTCGACAATACGTGAATAGATTCAGGAACGCCACTCTTGAAGTTCACAATTCGCAACTGGGAGTGCTGGTAGCCGCAATACTGCAGGGGGCGCGATTAGTCCAACTCTAGGAGTCATTGTTCCTAAACCACCCAATGAACTTGGCCGATCTCTTTGTTCGAGCCAACAAGTACATCTTGCAGGCTGAGGTCATGAGGATCATAAGAACTAAGGATGATAAAGAAACGGAAAGAGAGAGAGGCTCATGAGTCGAGCAAGAAGAAGGAGAAGTTAGAATGCTCAATGAGATATCATGGTTCCCACTAAACAAGTTGAGATCAACCGTCTTAGCAACGATTGGAGGCTCGAGGCTCATTACTTTTCCTCCAAAAATCGACCAAAATTTGGGAAGGAATATGGATGCGCACTGCAAATACCACGATGCAAGTGGACACTCCACGGACAACTGTAGAGAGCTTCTGAACAAAATCGAAAACTTGGTTCGAGGTATAAACTTAGACCAATTTACTGATGCCGAAGCATTGAGAGGGGAGCCAAATGACGAAACATAGTAATGAAGGAAGGGGTCAACATAAGACCAATTAGGCACTCCACCACTTAAAAATTCAGGCTTTATCTTTTGAGCACTTTTAATGGTGGTAAAAGTTAAAATTTTCAAGTTGTTGTTTGTCCTTTCATGTATAACTTGTTATTTTGAACAAATAACATGTTTATTTTAATCTCTTATGCATAATGATCATCATTTTTAGTAAGAGAACATGAGAACTTGATGCTTAGCCACACAACACGAAATGGCATGCATGAAACAGGACACATGTAACCAAAAATACCAGAACTTGTTGCGAGCCTGAGCATTGGCTTCTCACTGTCAATGCACAACGAATCGTCTTGAAACCACTAAAACATAGTGTGAGAACAAAAGTTTTCTAGAAATCGAGCTTTCACTGTTACGCGTGTAGTAAATTATAACAAGCTGCTAAGGTTGTGTGAGTAGAAAGACTTATTAAAACTCAAGCCCTTACCAAGAGCATGCGGCGAGAAATCTGGCTCTCACGTGACAAATATGTGAGTAGAAAAGATTACGGGAAATCGAGCTCTTACCACATGATAAAAAGATAGACTGCGATGTGGCAATGGAGCATGAAGCTTAGGGAAAAGTAAGCACTCATTATAGAACACACACAATGAAAAATTGAACATAGCATGAGTGTGGCAAGTGAAACCCCAAGTGGTATTATCATGAATGCACATGATAGTTTATTCGCTAAGAATTGTGGCAAGTGAAACCCCAAATAGTATTGTTATGAATGCACGTGATAATCTTCGTACTTGTGAGCAATTCAAAAATTCACTAAGATGTGTGATAACTGAAACCCGAAGTGGTATTGTCATGAACGCACGCAAATAATCTGTCTACTAGGAAGCAACACCAAAATTAGCTAATACGTGTGGCAAGTGAAACGCTAAATGGTATTGTCATGAACGCACGAGATAGTTTATTCGCTAAGGCATATGGCAAGTGAAACCCTAAACGGTATTGTCATGAGTGCATGTGACAATTTGTCTACTTCCTCCTCAATAAGTGAATCAACTCCTATTATTACTATTAAGACTCCACCGAAATCATTTGCCCAAAAGTCATTTGGACATGTGATTGGGGAGAAACGATACATACAAATTGTGCAGGAAAGAAAAGCACATGAATAAGCGACATAAATAAGAACAACAAATAAAACAATTGAATCTAGTAAAAACTCAAACCTCATCACGATCACCTAGTGGAAAATATCTAAACACCAGCATGGTGATGATGATAAACTTTACAATGTAGGGTCGAAACAAACCTCATGAAGAAGTGAACTTCCTGAGGAGATGAACTTCTTGAGGATTCCAGTATTCCAATATTCATCCCCAGTTGTTCTGAGGATATGGAGAACTCCACGAAGTGGGGTCGAGATATTGAGCCTTACGGGGAGGTGAACTTCCTGAGGAGATGACAAACTCCGTAAGGTAGGGTCGAGATGAGCATCACGGGAAGGTGAACTTTCTGAAGAAATGGCGAACTCTACGAGGTGGGATCAAGATAAGCCTCACAGAGAGGTGAACTTCTTGATGATATGGCGAACTCTGTGAGGTGGGGTCGAGATGTTAAACCTCACAAGGAAGTGAACTTCCTGAGGAGATGAATTTCCTGAGGATATGACGAACTCCGCTAAGTAGGGTCGAGATATTGAGCCTTATGGGTAAGTGAACTTCCTGAGGAGATGACGAACTCCACGAGGTAACGTTGAGATGTTGAACCTCACGAGAAAGTGAACTTCCTGAGAAGATGAACTTTCTGAGGATATGGCGAACTCTGCGATGTAGGGTGAAAAATAATGGAAGCAGTCCCTATATTTTTGAAAAACGGACAATATACTCCTTACTGAAAGAAATGTTCTCAGTAAAGCCCCTCCTCCTAAAATATTTGCAATTGGCTAAATTCACAAAGCACATTATAGCCTTATTTTCGGGAAATAGAGTGGGGAACGATTAATATAACATGGGTAATAAAACCCATTTAGTGTATTTAAAATCGTAACAAAAATGTTACGATCATTGATGAAGACTGTTACAAATGTTATGTGTTCTTTCATCAATCCACCACTTATAAATAGATGTTGAAGACAACATCTTGAGGTATGCTTTATTCTCGACACATGTTGTTACTCTGTCGAACTATCTACTGACTTGAGCATTGGAGACTCCCCTAAGGAGCATCCCGACTGTTGGAATTCACTTCTAGTTTATGACATTCATAATTAAGTAGTGCAACGAAAATAAAAAAAAAAATTAAGCCTAGAATTCCCCCAAGGACCCATGCATATCAACATATACGATTAGTGTTAGTAGATTTACCTTAAATCCAAAACTTGAATGTTTGATCCGATGAGGTGTTGGTGTAGCTTTTAGTATTAAAATTTGAACCACACTTTTGCTCACGTTGCCTTTTCGTGAACTTATCTAGAGGTATCCACACAAACGAACCTTCCTCGGGTTGGTGGAGTGTACTAGGACCCTTTTAGAATCTCTATTCTAATAGCTCACAAATAATTTTTCTCTCTTTGTTTGTGGCACTTACTAATTCGGCTTTGCCTTGAAAAGAATGGCAATGAGTGCACCCTATTTATAGGTATATGAGGAGACCTAAATAGGTGCATAAAGGAATCTGAAATTCCCCTCCTTGTCCTCCAAGAATTCGGTCCCATAAAAATAAACACTTCCTAATTAATTTTGTCACATGCATATTATGGTTTTATTTTTCTTGTCATACAAGAATAAAACTCTTAATTAATCATGAACTTCTAATTAGTTAGTGCATGTGCCGAATTTCATCATTGTCACACAAGGAAAAAGACTCCTAAAAAAAAGGAAAGGTGATGATGAATTTCTCCCTCCTATTTAGGTTGAATTGCCGAATTTTCTCACTCCTAATTAGGTTAGATTTTGCCGAATTTCAACATGGGTTTCATTAATGTTATTAGGCTTTTAATTATATGATACATGATCATAAAATAAATCACTCACATGGGTCAAATTATGTTACACATAATTAAATAATTATAACCATGATAATTGGTGATTTATATTAAAAGATCATTACATTAATAGACTATGTATTAAATCTTATTTAACACATAAATCATAAAATCTTGAATTATTAGTGATTAATCAAATTAACCATCTTAATAATTCAATCACCACAAATAGAGAACATTTGTAACCAATCCAATTCGTTCTTGTGTGTGACCCAATAGGCCCACTCGAAATTGGCAATGGGCCTCATCCCAAACCTTTGGGCTCAAAGTCTATAAGCGGTATCTAGTAATACATTATGGCAACCAAAAATCGAGTGGATGTCGGTGATCCGAGTTAACCTTTCACAGTCTGATATTTAGTCATTTTGTCTCACGATATCTCATCTAAGCATAAGGCATGGTCACATGTCAACCTTATATTTTTTAGCATGTTTCTTGATCTCAAGTAGATTGATATAACAAATGACATTGATAAATCCCTTTATCAATTCATTCGAGTATGCATATATTTCATCAATCCTACTCATCAAGTAGCCAAGAGATATCACTCTTTATAAGAGAAACAAATCCATCACTGACCTCATATTGTTTTGTGGTTTCAGGTCTCGAGGCGACGTTCACGATTTTTCAGTATTCAAGTATCCATCATTATTGTTGGCATTTTTCGAGGTAACAGCAAATATAAATATATACCTTTAAATTTTAGTAGACAATTTTCATTGCATGAAATAAGAAAAATAAAATAAAATTATGTAATAAAAAATTGAATTGAATATGCTTATCTTTTTTGATAAGTCAAATATGCTTTGTAATATACGTATTACCACGTTACATTTAACTATATTACAACGTTACATGTAAGCACAATATTTAAGTGCAAAATAAAATATTACTACTATAAATATGCATAATGGAGGAATCAGGTACCGGTTTAACTAAAAAACAGTATAATAAATAGGTTAGAATTACCAACCTCGATTTCAGCGGAAGCAGAGTAGCGGATAGCAGCTACAGGAATTCCTTCATGATAGCCATGCCTTTCCCTCTTTTTTTCCTCCCTTCATGATAGCCATCCCTCTCCCTCCACCAAGAAGAATACGTTCTTCTTGAGTAGTCGATCCAACGTGTCATCTAAACTGTAATAGAGACAAGCGATTAAAAACTGTGGTTCAACTGTCAAGGCATACAACGATCCTAACAACCTGTTGTGCTTTGCTATTCTAGCTGGTATCGAGGTTGATACTCAATTTACTCTAGTTTCAACTAATTATACTGTTTGTTTGTATGCCTTTTGTGTACTTTCACATATTAAAAGAGATATACTACACAATAATAATATTCAAATAATAATTTATCCTAATCATAATTATTTAATTTAAATTTATTGATAAAAGAAAAAAATTAGTTATGCTAATAAAGATAAATACTTTTAGTGTCAAATATTGTTAAATACCAATAGAGATAAAAATTTATCTAAACAATTTTAAATCTAATGTCTAAGATACTAATTAGTTATACCAATAGAGATAAATAGTTTTGGTGCTAGATATTATTAAACATAGATAGAGATAAATACGTATCCGAATAAATACTTTTAGTTGCATTGACTTTTGTTTTACTGAAATGTTATGTTTCTAGTCATCCACTAGGATTATATTTCAATTGGTATCTATATAAATGTTGATTGTAAGTACATGATGTAATGTAATTAGTTGGCCATTAATAAAACCACAAGTTTCTTCCCGATCAAAGAAAATGAAAAACACAATAATACGATTGGAGTGGTAATAAGTGTCATAGTCTCCCATCTTTATTGTGAAAATGCAGATATAGGAGTGGACTACTCTACTTGCTTTTATGATGTGTATATTTGCGTATAGAGAACATCCCAAAATACGTGTGCCATAATCTGTTTGGAATTGGGATGGTCCATCTTTGGTTCACCTATATATTCATTATTGTCGTATTCTATAAGTTTCTTTGGCTTGTCAATGTTGTATAAAACATAATGTAAAAAAATCCACGAAACGTACGTGACGGGCACCACTACCACCACCTAACAACTCCAATTATCAGCCAAATGATAGAACCCTGTGAGGTCTACATTTTTTTTTTGCTTCCTCTTTTGATTCACTTGTTAAATTACATCATTCAAATTTATAACTGGACACACAAGCATCTTTCCCCACCAAAGGCCTCATTGACTTCGCTTTCTTATTATCCATATCTATACTTTTTCTATTTTTTTTGTTTGAGTCGGACATAACCGTCACAGATTTATAAACTTTTTCCTATCAAATATCAGTTCTAAGTCTTCTTATACCATAAAAATCTTCGGTCACCGGTGAGTTTGTAGTTTACTGGCATTAGAATTAACCAACGATAAAGAATCAAAAGCTTAATTTTAGATAAAAAGAAAATCTTCGGTTAAAAGAAAAGGGACCTGTGGTACTCAACAACGGATAGTCTGTGACTACTTTTTCTTGGCTTGAAGTATCGGTGTATCACCACTTCTTGTTAGTGATTTTTTCTTTACCATATCTACTTTTACCGAGAATCAAAACTCAATCATTTAAGATGGAATAGGACATCAATAACATTAAGTTACAACTAGTGATTATCGCTCCTTTCATTTCAATGTGGTCTTGGCTTATTGGGTTTGTCTCTTTTCTTTACTTAAGTTTATACATGGCGATTAACACAATGATCGTTCCTTATGGTGAAGCCTACGTTTTCGCGTGGAGACATTGATGCGACCATAGTAGGAGTCTCATGGACTTGATGATCTATGTTGTGAGGTATGGATAACGAGAACCAGAAGACGAAAGCCATTAAGTTTCATAATTGGTTCAAGCAGAAGAACAAGAGAGCTGAATCATCTTCTTTCAATGAAATTTCAGGTCAAACTCTTTTTCCTCTACAAGTTCTTTTTGTTTCACACATGAATCATGTTTTGTTACAGACGAGGCTGAAGATGGCGATGATGATTCGGTTAACTCGTTTGAGATCAATCCATGCATTTCAACCAACGAGTTAAGGTGAAGCCTCATGTATATGCACTTGATTCTCATTGCAAAAACACTGACCAAAACCAAATTACATGTTTCTGTTTTAGTTTCATAATTAGAAGCCTAGACATTAACTGAACTATATCTGCTGAATTCAGAATCTTTGTCGGAACATGGAACGTTGCCGGAAGGTCTCCGGTGGGGAGCCTGGCCGTAGACTTGGATGAGTGGTTGAATCTGAAGGATGCAGCAGATATGTATGTACTGGGGTATGTTAATGTAACAATTGAAACGCATTTAATCATGATCCTGTTTGTGCAACTGTGAAACTGTGCCTATTATAATTTGGCAATAATTAAAGGCTCTGTTTTTTTATTCTTCAATTTTCAGGTTTCAAGAGATTGTACCTTTAAAAACCAGAAACGTGATAGGAGCAGAAGATCCAACTGAAGCAACAAACTGGAACCTGCTTATAGGGAAGACACTCAATGACAAATATGGGTGTCCATGGCTAACCCCTATGGTGACTCGCATCTCTAATGACAACTACCAATACTTAAATATCAGTGATACAGAAGGGAGAGCAAGTTTCAGTGGTTCTTCTGGGTTTCAATTGCGAGGGTGATCCGTGAGTGCTCCAATACAAACAAGGGCATATGGAGGAAGCAAGTACAAGCTGATGCCAAGTAAGAAGATGGTTGGAGTGTTTATAAGTGTGTGGATGAAGAAGGAATTGCTCACCAAGTACTGCATTTCAAATGTCAAAGTCTGTTCAGTGGCTTGCGGGATTATGGGTTATTTGGGAAACAAAGGCTCTGTCTCGGTTAGCATGCCCATCGACGGGACCAGTTTTTGTTTCATTGCTGCACATTTGGCTTCTGGTGAAAAGAAAGGGGATGAAGGTAGAAGGAATCACCAAGCGTCGGAGATATTCCGACGGACTTCCTTCCCCCGGTCACCTTCTGACGATGATAATCCCCGTCCTCTCACCATATTGGGACACGAGTAAGTGATCACTGTTAGCATTTCGCAGGGCATAAGAGTTTACTGTGGTATACTCAATCTGTTCATGAAAGAAATATTTCTACCTGAATAGCAAATACCAATAAAATTTGTTAAAGACTATTTGGGGAAACAACTTAACCTGCCTATCGCATTCTAGGAAACGAGATACTAAAATCAATTCCTAAGCTGGATCTGATAAACACAGAAATCTATGGCATTCAATTGAATAGATGAGGACAGTGAATTATGTACTTCTAACATGAATATTGAAAGCAAATATTCATCAATCCTGAATAGAAAATGTTATGCATATGTTCAACAGCCGGATATTTTGGTTCGGAGATCTCAACTATAGATTATACTTGGAAGACAATCTAGCCAGGCATTTGATAAAGAAGCAAGATTGGAAAGCATTGCAGGAGTTTGATCAGCTTAGAAGAGAGCTAGATGAAGGTGGAGTATTCCAAGGTTGGAAAGAGGGAAACATAGAATTCGCACTGACGTACAAGTATTCTTCATCGAATTGCAATCGGTACTCTGGTGGCATGCCTAGCAGATCAGGAGAAAAGCAAAGAACTCCGGCATGGTATGATTAATGAACAAAGTTCGAAAATGTCAAAATACTCCTAAAATTACTAAAAGTAAAGCATAAATCTGTTGGCAGGTGTCATAGAATTCTATGGTATGGAAAAGGAGTAAAGCAACTCTCATATTTTCGGAGTGAAAGCAAATTCTCAGACCATCGGCCTATTTCTGCTCTATTTTCGATACCAGTTGAAGTAGTGAAGCCAGCTAATCCCCGAATTTTCAGAATGCACACCCTTCTTCCCAATCTTTCCGAGAAATTAGTAAGTATATACAGCATGATTAGACTGGTATCTCTAGCAGTATATCCATTAACATCTGTAAAAGAAACTGTAATATGTACTAATACATGCTAGTTACTTCAGGAGGCAAGCGACAGTAATGAAGAGGTCAAATCAACATTAAAATCACTGCTTGTAAGGGATTTAGAAGCATCACCGAAAAATGTAGAGAACTTGTAGCTAAAATAGAGGATAGATGTTCTGCTGGGGATTTTGGCCGTCAGTATTCCCGAATCCCCACAGGTTGCTGTCTGAAGATGCAGCATTTCCACAGGTTTTCTTTTCAACACATTGATTTGACATCTGCAGATGCAATCTTATAGATAGAGAGATGAATAGTAAATTTGACTGAATTAATGTAATCAGAATTTGTTTATAACTGGATTAATTTCATATTGAAGAATATCACTGCCTCTTTCCCTCATGTTTATCTATATTTGTGTTTATCTTATAATTAAAACAATAAATAAAAAAAATAAAAAACATATGGAAGTCTATAAATAGAGCAGATTGAAGTGTGCATCTGATGAGTGAGTGGTGAGGTGGGTAGATAATGGGTGGTCCATCTTATTTTGTAAAATTATATTGTTGTTCCTTGTTGTAATAACAGTTATATTTTAGTCCCACACATATAAGTGATATCAGAGCACCACCACCACCACCCAAAAATATTCAACATTTCAGGCCCAAAAAATATATTATTTGTCACTCTCAGTCCAGAGTAAAAAGAGAAAGCACCTGGCAACAAAGAAACCAATTACAGTTCATCTGTCTCATTTCTTTGAATTGAAACGGTTTTTAGTTAGCTTTTGATGTAAAATTCTGTTCAAAGTAACACTTGAGTCTTTTCTTCTGAGTTTCTCTTAAAGAAAGCAAGGCCTACTGAATATACTTATTTCACCCTCTAATTGCATGACATGGCTCAATTGGTTAACTGTACTAAATGCAGATATGAACAATCCGGTTACTCACCACAGATCAATTTGTATCAGTTGGCTGAAGCACATTACCCAGCGCTTCCACATTATCGGTATGGCAATTTGGACAGACACATCTTTTCTGCAATTCCTCACCAATGGAAGCACAGGACTGCTCCAATTCAGAAGCCTGCTTGTTTCCGGTCAAGGAGAAACAGTAGAGAAATACATGGCAGTAATCATTAAGCATTGTGCAACATTACAACACGGCACTTATAATAAGTGGTCATAACAATATATGAGTCAATCAAGCTTCACTACTACCCTCCCTGCTAATGACAACTACTAGCACTCAATGAAAGGATATCTAGTTAAATCTTGCAATGCTTTTGTTTCTTTCATTATTTTCTCCACCAGAGAAACCTTCTTCTGAATGTCAATGTACTCCTGCTGGACCTACAGGGATGCAGCTCAGTCAAATATATTAGCATGTTATCCAATTAGAACTTCAGCAGAATCTCAAAGAGCACCGCATTACTGAATTTCTAATTACCTGCTTTTGAATATCCAACTCTGCCATATATTCCTGTTCCTCTTTCGCTGTTTGAGAAACCACATGGTCTATCATGTCCTCATGAACGCTTAAATCAACTTCATTAAACACCTTCTTTCCAACTTTGTTGTCATTTTCTGAAATAAGAATTCAGCATCTCTCGAATTTCAGAAACGAAATACAGGAAGTAAGAAACATTCAGTCAACAAGGAATTATACAGAGAACAAAAATAAAGGATTATTAGCGACCAAAGTCAATTAACCAAAAAATACACTGAAAAATCAGTGCCACATTTCCTAAACGATTTTAAATTTGTGATAGGCCATTGCCAGTAATTAAAAACAAAAAGGTTGATTCTGTAAATGCAATTTCCATTATGAAAATTTTAGGTTGGATTTGACTTGAGAGTGAGTTTTGATCTTTTATAGAAATGATAAACATTTCTAAGAACGGAGAAATCAATTACTTAAGTGGAAAAATACAAAACAGTAAAATATTATGCAGCATTTCTTACTCATGTCCGGAGGAATAAAAACATTCTAGGAAATAAAATGATCAAAATGTAAAATCCACGACAAATTTTTAACTGGAAAGCAAAAATACAGAGACTCAACTATGAAGCTAGGTCAATTATATGCAGACCTGCAGCAGCTTTGATGCTGTTCTCTTTATGTAGTTTGTGTGATGTAGTCTCCCGAAATCTCCTATGGTAACAAGCAAATTCAAAACTGATTATCTTAATCTATTGAGACTCAAATGCACATTCAACTCTAAAATTATACGTGTAAGATTAATCAGTTCCATCAGTAAAATGTAATACCAGTCAACCGCCCAACACAATTGAAAACTGATTATCTTAATCTATTGAGACTCAAATGCGCATTCAACTCTAAAACTATAAGCGTAAGATTAATAAGTTACATCAGTAAAATGTAATACCAGTCAACCGCCCAACACAACAGCATAGCTCTTAATGTCAAGTAGCCACAAGTACAAAAGCGGTAGAAAAAGATAACAAGCATTAGATGTGCTATTGTTCAACGTTTAAGGACTTTGTAAAGGATTGTGTAAATTAAGGGTATATTTCAATTGATTCGTACAGTCAATTGAGATTAACGCATTAACAGGAAAAACATTGTGAGAAAGTTGAGAATACATTTTTCCAATCAATTAGCAACATACATCCATGAAATGCAAATAAAGAAGCTCCATTAAGTGACCTGCATACCTTATAGACACCAGCAATATCGATTCTATCAAGTACTCGTGAAATTCAGAACCGTAACCAAAAAGAATCTACGTGCATCAAATGAACTCAAACCTTATCTTATTGTTGAGCTAACACATCATGCTTATGAACTTATCTCTGCATACGCAAGTATAATTAAAAAAAGCTTTGCGTTAATACTACTCATTCAAATCGCAACGAAACAACTAATATTAACAAAGACAACAATACTTACCGCATTGCGCCTTCTTCACTCTTCAAACAATCAAACAACAATTCAATTACCAAGAAAAAATTAGATTCATCAACTAATAGGAAACCAAAATCAATTGTTCTCATCACCATTATAATCACCTTAAAAGCGTCCACGTCAGATCCAACGGACGATATCTCATCTTGAACCAAAGAAATTCTGGCCTGCAAATAAACAATTAACATATTCAATCAAAACCTAATAGAATAAAAGAAACTAAAGGAATTGATCATGTATGACAATATGTAAGTGGCGGACTTGAAGAGCTTGAATCGAAGCGTCAAGCAAATTCAATTCGACTTCGTAGCCTTTGACTTCCTGCTCGGTAACTTCTCTCACACGCTTCGCCTCTTTGAGCTCCACATTCGCTGATTCCAACTCTGATTGAAGCTCTTCGTATCGCTTTTTTAAAATGATCACTCTTCTCTCTGTTGTACATCTCAAACCACAAAAATTGTTTAGCTAAATTCCGTTTGTTTTCCAGGAAAAAAAAATCGGAGAATGACGGAAAATAATTGCGATTATTTCTCGAGAAAATAAATGAAAATGAACGTAGAGATACCTCCCTGTGATTTCTCGGAAGCGAAGTCGCGAATTAGGGTTAGGAGTTGCTTCTGTGGATCTGTTGTTCCCGCCATGGCTTCGAACTGCTCTGTTTCGCGCTTCTCAAATTTACCGCCTGATTGGCTTAGTTATTAACAGATGTTTTTTGCATTAATTACACTGTGGATGGATTTGGATCCTTTATTACAAATACATGACCTTCTGCATTTTTTCTTAATTTTAAGGCCATATTTTATGGTTTAGACGTATCTTTTTCTTAGTTCACACGGACACTAATTTTGCCTTTAAGTCTTCAATTTTTTGCTTTTCTTCTCATTTGGTCATTTAATTTCTCTCTTCTCTCACAATCTGTTCACTCTTCTCTCTCTTCCCCATCTCTCTCTTTCTCTCGCTCTCTCTGTCCTTAGTCTCGTCCTACGCCTCGACCTCCTCTCTCTCTCTCACCTTCATCTCGGCCTCCATCTCCGCCGCGGATCTGGAGTTATCCGCCGCGGTCGCTTTCTTCCTCACGCCTCTCACTCCGCGGTCGGTTTATTTATGTTGTTTTTAAACGGTTTTAAAAATTAAAAAAATAATATTTTATGTTGTATATGTATAGTTGATTTTTTAAAAAAGAATAAAATTTTAAAAGGTTTTTCAAATTTTTAAAAGGTTTTCAAAAATTTTAGGTAGACAAAATTTTAGAAATATTTATTTAAAGGTTACGAAAGTTTATTTAAGATATAGTTGATTTTAGGTTATTTTCATGGTGTTTTTAGGTTGATTTTAAAAAAAATATATGTAGAGTTTATATAGAGTTGATATTAGGTTGATTTTGAGCTTTAAAAAAAAAGAGTTGATTTTAGGTTGATTCTAAAAAATAGACTAATCTAAAAAACAAAAAATGACTAAAATAAAATAAAATACAAGGACTAAAACTGAAAAAATACTAAAAAACGAATTGTAGTACAAAATGTAAGAAAAATTACATTTTGTGGTTTGAAATGTAAGAAAAATAGCCTATGTAATATGATGTAAGAAAAAATGTATTATAAGAAAATAAACGAGCAGTTTATTTATAATATTTTGTTTAAATGAGGGCCTTTT
>CAODLS010616448.1:0-31392 GCA_948243855.1 Flueggea neowawraea
CTTCCAGGACCCACTTCTCACATATCGATCACTCTCACACAACCTCCTCAACACAGCCAACATAAGCCCAATAGCCAAATCCGCCACGTCATCGGTCAACACATCAGGCGTGTTGGTGACTCTAATCCCCTTCTCCTTACAGTTCAGCAAGTCAACCTTATCCAACCCCACGCTGTAACTCGACACAATCTCAAGGCGAGGGAGCTGTTCGATGAGCTCGGCGTCAGCGCCGAAGTTGGAGTTTCCGACGATGGCGCGGATTGAGTTCTTGTGGGTGGAAATGAATTGGGTCTTGTCGGGGACTGTTTGGAGCTTGTAGAGTGTGAAACGTTTCTCGAGTTCTTCGACGAGGTATGGGTATGTTGGAAGGCATGTCATCAACACCCCAATCGACTCCATTGTTGATACTTTTTCTTGGTTTTTTAGAATTCCTGGTGTTTTGGAAAGGTTTGGTCTTCAGAGGAGGTGTTTGGTTGGCGTGGAGCCTGTAGGCTGTAATGTTGTTGATGTGGCTTTCAGTGATGAGGACCACGGGTGACAGGTGTCGCGACATGGTGATGGGTATTTGTCAGGACTCGACAGAGCTTTAAACGGCAACGTTTTGCTACTTTTTTTTTTTAAATCCATTACCCTTATTTTTTTAAAAAAATTGATTATAATGAGTGCATAACCATCTTAGCCTAGTAATTGGATTGATATCAATATTAATTATTGAATGTCTCGTTTGATTAAAAGCAACGCTATATGCCGTTAATTTGCCCATGGTTTTTGTGCATTAAATTGTCCTGTATTCTTTTGGCAAAAAGATTACCTTTTAGGGTACTTTGTTCTTGACCAAAAAAAAAAGGCACTTTGTTGAAGAGTGGTTAAGAAATCAATTAGACATTTTTGATGAGTAAAAATTAATTAGACTTAATTAGAGGTCGGAGATGTCAAAATTTTACCTCCGGCAGCCGGCAAGCAGGCAAAAAAAAAATACTGCCGGAAAGAATCTTATAGGATTTATAGCTTTTTTTAATCTAAATTTAGTTAAATATTAAAAGATGATTTATTTAATAAAAAAATTCAATAAATTCAGTTGTGCTTAAAATGATACATAACATTGGAATAGTAATCAACAACATTAAAAAGTTATTTCTTTTAAAAAATTTAGTATTTGTTTTTGTTAAATTGGAGTGAAAAATAGTAATTCTAGTAGATTAATTAAATTGTATATTAAAAAAGTTGAAATTATAAAAGTCATACGTCTTTGGAGAATTATAATTGGACTATGTTAAAAGAGGCGAGTGATTATTACTCTTAATAGTTGATTCCTAATCAAGGTAGAAATTGTGACACTACAACCGTATACTAAATATGGCAAATGTTATGTTAAAATAAGAAAACAAACATCAATATAAAAAGTTTTAATTTTTGTAAGAAAAATAGGGCTAAAATGATTTGATGCTCTTTTTTCCAATTTTTAAATCAGAAGTAATAATGAAAATGAAGCATGTATGGAAACTGATAAAAATACACTATCCGCGGAAATGGGAACAAAATCAGAATCTGATACAGGATGTCAAATTCCTCACCTTTTTCTAAGAACTGTACAATGAATCTTTCTTGCCAAGTAAAATCTCCATTGAACCGTCCATTTGCTGTAATCGAGTTTCAGAACAGAGAGGAGAGAGCAATCACAAAGAGCCCCCAGCAATGCAATCACCTTTGTGAACTGCATTATTACCTCAAAAGAACACGCCTTTACAAAATTAAAGTTTTAAAATTATCATTCCCTTCTGAGATTAGAGAATTTTGTATGAATGTGAACAATGGTTCGTGCTCTTGAGCAAGAACAAGAAAGTTACAGTTCAAGATTGTTTCATTTCAAAGGGATGTTTGAGAGTGCAGAAGTAAAAAGCATGATCCTTGATGATAGTTCTAGCAATGAAGAGGGTTCTATGGATGATAAGCTATTGTTTAGAAGCCAGAGATCAAGAACCTCGAATGATCAAGTGGAAAAACTGCAAATTGGAAGCGTGCTTAGCCGTAACGACAAGGGTCCTCTGTCAAGGTTAAGCAAGAAGGAAGCTGGTAATAGTCCCCTTGGCAAGGACAAGCAGAACTCAGGCAAGTCCAATTCCAATGTTTAACTAGAACTTCATTGAAAGAAATTTTGTGTTGACATGGATTTGAATGTTTGTTTGCTTGTGTGTTTGATTCAGATATGGAACAGATGAAGGAAAGGTTTGCTAAGTTGCTTCTGGGAGAGGACATGTCTGGTGGAGGAAAGGGAGTCTCGTCCGCGCTGCCATTGTCGAATGCCATTACAAATCTTGCTGGTATGTTGTCCTATTCTGCACCTTCAATGTTGTAATAATTCTGGTGTTCTGCAAGGGTTGTAGCCAGAAATTAAACTACTTAAACAATATGTGTTGGCCCGAAATGGCAATCCAAGAGGGGGGTGAATTGGATTTTTGACTTTTAAAACTTGTTTAAAAATGTTTTTGCAATTATCAAAATAAACAAAAGTAAAGTAAGAACAATTTATCCAATTCACACGAATAATAAATATAAAGAGAGAAGGGATAGAGAAATCAAAACCAATATTTATCGTGGTTCAGTCTTCTTAGCCTTCGTCCACTCCTCAAACTTCCCCTTGAGATTTTGAATCCACTATATCTCTTGCTTCAAAGGGTGTAAGATTAAACATCTACAAATTCTTACTTCAATTGGTGCAAGATTAGACCTCTACAACATCTTGATTCAATGAGAGCAAGATTATACCTCTATCAATACAACCATTATTTTCTAGACAAACAAGAAAATTATTCCTCTCTCAAATACAAAGATATTCTCAATAAGGAATAATGAATTCAATAATAAACACTCTTAAGAAATAATAAATTTGAAAATGAAATTCACTCTTGAGAGGTGTGTAGATGATTTGCAAATATGAGCAAAAGAAAGCTTGATGTTGTTGTAAGATGTTTGCAAGTGATGAACAACTACTTCTCTGATGTGTCTTGAGGCTATTTATAGATTTTCAAGTCGATATGACCGTTAGAGGATTGAATGTAGCCGTTATGAGATAGAACAACCCTTCATTTAATGCTCTGACATAGCCTTTAACTCGAGTTATCTTTTTCTCTTACTCGAGTTATAGTTTGTAGAAGATGACCTCTGAAATGTGTAACTCGAGTTACTTTTCATGTTTACTCAAGTTATCCATGTTTTTTGACCGTTGGAACATCGACATGTGATCGTTAGTTGTGTCAAGTTTTGCCTCTAAGCTGTAACTCAAGTTATACAAGTGTTTACTCGAGTTAAATTTTTTTCAGACTATTTAACTCAAGTTATCTATATTTTAACTCGAGTTATCCTTAATTTAACTCGAGTTAGACTTTATTTAACTCGAGTTGTATGGTATTTTAACAACTCGAGTTATGCATGTTCTTACTCAAGTTTTAGCACTTGATCCGTAGCTTCTGGGCATCTTTTTTACTCGAGTTGTTGATTTTTTTACTCGAGTTATCTTGCAACATCAGTGACAAAATGATTAAGAATCAAAATCCAATTTTTTTCATCATCAAAACACAAAGGGATATAAATGTTAACCACCCTTGGTTCAACACAACGGTCTCCAAATGAGTCATAACGGTTAGAAATTTATTAGGAAGTATAAATACACTTTTAGAACAATGAAGGGACACATAGGAACGGTTCTACAACTAATTGCAACCCTAATTCTAGCATTAATCATTATTTTTGGTAATACAAGTGTTCTTGTGCTTCTTTCATATTTTCATTACTTGTATCCATTGTTCAAATTCTATTTTGGAAAGTGATTTTTTGTTTGAAACATAAAGTTTGTGAGATTAGGATTAAAGGTAGATCCTAAGTTTTGTTTATTCTTGAATGGGAATCAAGAATTGTAAGAGTTATCACTTAGCTTGAAAGTGAAAGTTGTAACAAGAGATTGGAGATAGTGAAAATCCTAAGTATTGATACTTAAGTAGTGGACGTATGCACGAAATTGGCCTAACCACTCTAAAACTCTTAGTGTTCTCTACTATTTTGTTTGTTATTTTTGCCATACTAGAAATAGAATTCAAAGCCACATCAAACACACTATTCAACCCCCTTTCTACTGTGGTATTTGCTCTTGCAATTGTTATTAGAGCTTAAGCTCTTATTTGTGATAGTTTCACCATCGAAGAGTGAAGATTCAGGATGGCTTTGAAAATGAATCCCAACTATTTTGAAAAAGGCTTAACCACCACCAAGCCACCAAGGTTCAATGGTGAAAATTATGCTCTTTAAAAGAATTGAATGATGGTCTACGTAAAGAGTCAAAACATAGAATATTGAAAAGTGATTGTGAAAGGACCAAAGGTTCCTAAAGATGAGAATGGGGTTGTCAAGAAGGATATAGACTATGATGATGAAGATTGGAAGTGTCACGACCCATAGTCGGACCCATGACTAGCGTACGAGGTAGACCGTCTGTGGAAGCCCGATCCATCCCCCACAAGCCTCTGTGTACAGACATTCTACCCAACTTATCCAATTATTCATTTAAAACATTTATAAAAATATTTATAAATGATATATATATATATATAATCATCAGAATTAATCCCAAAATACAAAAGTGTAGCCCAGTATCTCAACAGTAGCCCGATGTGGAGATCTATGACAGAACAAAGTAGAGTCCGAACGAGGGCACTCACTATAGTCAAAAGCGCATCACTAGGTCTGAGACACAAATTAGATGCTGAGCATCAAAATGTCACCTGTGAAAGAAGGTTAACATAGACAACAGAAGAAAAAGGGGTAAGAATCCCTAGTGAGAAAACGACACGTCAGACCGCCTCACACGTGCCTCACAAAGACTGTTTTGAAAACCCTTTAAAAATGCCGCACACAAGTATATATAGATACCATATAGTATACACGCTATATACATAGTATATTTTTCTGAAATTCGTTTTCCAAAACGTTTGCATCCATATCATACACATGCATTCAGACAATATATACATATATTGAAGGATTTATAGAACGAGACCAGTAACAATATCCATATAGCAGTGTGGACCCCGCCACCTGACTGCTCAATAAAAGCATGTATCTGGCTGGATACACGGTCATTCCATTATCCTAATAACAAGGGCCTTGACAAAGCATTGGTATATCAAAGGCTACGTACCCTGTAGCCGGGTGTCCCCATATTCTGTGTGATACATACATAGTATTGCACAGCCAATCATGCATCATATTTTCCTTTATTCCATTATTTACAAAATACTCTTGTATATATATACCAATATATACTTTAGATTTTTCCATATCAAAATGTTGGTTATTAATAATCACATAATCCCGATTATTAATTAACCCAATAATTATTAGTCCAATTTCATATTATAGCTAGACATATCAAAATAACATACTTAATTTCGAAGACACAACCTATGTGTCTGAAGCTGTCATTTCACTCACCTAGTATCCGATGCTGAGAATCCAGTCAAACACCGCTCGTGGGTGGCTGCTCGTGCTCGTAAGCACATGGAGTTGTAACAACATAGACAGAGCAGATATCCTTACTCTAATCGATCCCCTGAACATGAATCCAACCTTAGATTCTACAAATAAACTCCAATTCGTCCTAAAAATTATCAAACCCGAACATATCCTAGGTCCACCAAAAACTCATCAAATCATTCAATTCAAAGCTTGAATTGTGTTCATCTAAGTCCTATCTAACATGATCTAGCATCATCTAACATCCGTTCATCAAGAATCATCCTAAATTGAAACCAATTTCAAATTTGGCCAAATGAAATTCTCATGAATCAATGCATGAAAATGAGTTAGAAATGAAGAAAGGATGTTGATCTTACCTCAGAAATGGATTAGGAATGTAGGGGAAGCAATGTGAGAGAGTTTCAAACCGATTGTGAGTGATTTGAGTGAGAAATGACAGTGAAAGTCGAGTTTCGATCGTTTTAAGAGCTACAGATCAAAACGCATTGTTTCGACAATTACAAAGGCAACGTATGTATGTTGTGGCTGTGCACAACGTATGTTGTACCTCACAACGCACGTTGTGAAGCATCCAGTAGCCACAGATTCGAAGAAACACAACATGCATCGGACCTCCATCGAGATTCGATAACACATAATCCTCGAAAATACGTTTAGTTATCCCTAAGATCAAATCGGACTTGGTCAGAAAGCTACAGTATTCCTAACAAAAATGGGTGGAATATTACAAGAAGCATGACCAAATCAATGCCAATGCAATGTAACTCATATTTTGTGCTCTCACAATGAAGGAGACCAATCAATTTTCTTTTTGCAAGAGTGCTAAAGAGATGTGGGAGAGACTTGAAGTCACTCATAAAGGTACCACTCAAGTGAAGGAGACCAAGATTAATAGGCTTCTTTATGATTATGAGCTATTCTCTATGAATGAAAGAGAATTTATCACCTCTATGCTTGATTGGTTCGCTGAGATTATGAATGGTTGGCATCTCTTGGAAGACAAATGGATGATAGTGAGAAAGTCAAGAAGAGTTTGAGGTCACTTCCACGAAAATCGGACTCACAAGTTACTTAATCATGGAATTCAAAAATCTTAGCACATTGGATTTCAATGCTTTGGTTGGGTCCCTTGTTAACTATGAAATAATCTTGAAGACTAGAGGAGGATGCCCCAAGCCAAAGGAGAAGAGTGTGGCTCTTAAAGCAAGTGCCTCTTTCAAGGAAGAAAGTGATGAAGAGACTGAAGAGTGAAGAAGAAGATAAGGAGCTGGCCCTTTATGCAAAGAATATTCAAAAGTTCAAATCTATGATGAAGAGAAGAAAGAGGAAAATGAAAAAAGGTTTAAGAGAGGATTTTAGAAAATCTTCCAACTACAATTGTGGAAGAAAACTTGTTACAATTATGGAAAAACCGACCACTATGCAAACGATTGTAAAAGCTCATCCTCAAAATCATCTTTTGAAAGGAACAAGAAGAAAGAAGTTTTGATTACCACTTGGAGTGATGATGATGACCATGAATCCATTGGTAAGGAGGAAGTCAATCTAGCTCTTATGGCAAAGAGTTCCTACTTAAGTGATGAGGAAGCAAATGAGATGCAAGCCAAGAGTAGAATACCTTTAAGTTGTCCATACATTGAAAGTGGTTGTTCAAGACACATGAGTGATGAAAAAAATTTGTTCGTGGAACTCACCTTCAAAAATCGAGGCCATGTGACTTTTGGTGATAACAATAGAGGTAAAATCATTAGTAGTGGTAAAGTGGATAAGGAATTTTTATCAATCATTGATAATGTTTATTTGGTTGAAGGTTTGCAACATAATTTATTAAGTATTTCTCATTTGTGTGAAATGGATTATGATGTTAGATTTGAATCTTCGCATTGCACTGTTTTGAAACATGGAAAAATTGCATTCATTAGTTTAAGACATAGAAATATTTTTGTTATGAATTTGCATGATGCATCATCTTTTAATGAAAATTTTTTTATGTCTTTAGATGAAAATGCATATTTGTGGCATAGAAGATTAGGACATGCACCATTACCTTTGATTTCAAAAATTGCAAAAAATGATTTTAGAGGTTTGACAAAATTGAAATTTTGAAAAAAAAAACATTTGTATGGACCATGCATTAAAGGAAAGTATAGTAGAAGTTCTTTTAAACCAAAGAAAGAAGTTTGCACATCTAATGCCTTGGAACTTGTGCATATAGACTTGATTGGACCATCTAGACATGCTAGTTTGAGTGGCAAATTGTTCACTCTTGTGATTGTTGATGACTTCTCCATATTTACTTGGGTTAGATTTCTTGCTAATAAAATTTATACTTTTAACGAGTTTGCTAAGTGGTGTAGACTAGTTTGTAATGAGAATAACAAATCTATCATTGACATTAGAACTGGCCATAGAGGAGAGTTTGAATGCAAAGCATTTGAGGATTAGTGGACAAGTATAGGATAGATCATAACTTTTCGGCGCCAAGAACACCACAACAAAATGGAGTGGTGGAAAAGAAGAATAGAACCTTGGCGGAGATGTGTAGAACCATGTTAAGTGAGTATAATCTCCCCAAGTATTTTTGGACCAAAGCATTGAATACCTCTTGTTACATCATCAATAGGGTGCATCTAAGAAGGAACCAATTAAAGACACCCTACGAGATATGGAAAGGTAAGAAACCAAATACTTCTTATTTTCATCCTTTTGGTTGCAAGGTATTTATTTTGAATAATGGCGACGATAATCTACGTAAGTTTGATTCAAAAATATGAAGTATGAATTTTGTTAGGTTATTCCACTAATAGTAAGGCCTATAGAGTGTATAATACTAGAAAAAATGTGGTTGAAGAGTCTATTCATGTTAAATTTGATGATATGATCTCACTCCCAAAAAATGTAGTTATTGATGATGATGTAGGTGGAATCAAGAGCAATAAATATCATGCACATCAAAAGAGAATGGAAGAGCTAAATGTGAGTGATGAACCCATTAACAATGGTGAAAAAGAGAAAAAAGTTGAAAAGGAGCAAATCTCACTTCCAAAAGATTGGGCAAATGTGAAGGATCACCTAAAGGAATTGGTTATTAGGAAAATGGAAGATGGAGTGAAGACAAGAAGAGCATTAAATGCATACCAAAGTAACTATGCATATATCTCAATCTCAATTATGGAGCCAAAGAACACCAAGGAAGCACTTGAAGATGAGTGTTCGGTTCAAGTTACACAAGAAGAACTCAACCAATTCAAGAGACAAAATGTGTGGGAATTAGACCCTTTACCGAAAGGAAAATTGCAATTAAAACGTAATGGGTGCACAAAATCAAGTATGATGAAGATGGAAAACCTGTGAAAAATAAGCCAAGATTAGTAGCTCAATGATTCAATCAAGAAGAAAGGCTTGACTATAAGGAGACATTTGCACCGGTTGCAAGGTTGGAGGCCATTCGAATTTTACGAGCCTTCGCTACCCACAAGAAGATCAAACTCTACCAAATGAATGTGAAGAGTGCTTTACTAAATTGGTGCATTTAAGAAGAGTTGTATGTGAAGCAACCTCTGGGTTTTGAAAACCATGAGCATCCCAAGTATGTCTTCAAGTTCAACAAAGAGCTCTATGGATTGAAACAAGCACCAAGAGTATGGTATGAAAGGTTAAGTACATTTTTCATCTGAAATGGCTATAAAAGGGGCCATGTGGACAACACTCTCTTTATTAAGAAAAGTAATGATGATATGATCATTTTTCAAATCTATGTTGATGATATTATTTTTGGTACTACTAACTCTTCTATATGCCAAGAATTTTGTGATCTTATAAAAAGAGAGTTTGAGATGAGTATGATCGGAGAAACTGCCTTCTTCATTGGACTTCAAATCAAACAATTGAAGAAGGCATTTGCATTTATCAAACAAAATACACCAAAGACCTGTTGAAAAAGTTTAAGATGGACCAATTTCATCCACCTTAAAGCTTGATAAGGATGAGGATGGAAAATCAGTGGATCAAAGACTTTATAAAGGTATGATTGGATCCTTACTTTATTTAACTACTTCTAGACTGGATATTATGTTTGTTACTTGCTTATGTGTATGTTTTCAATCAAACCCAAAAGAGTCACATTTAGTTGCTTGTAAAAGAATTTTTAGATATTTGATTGATACAATTGATTTTGGTTTGTGGTATCCATCTTCTCTCGATTTTAATTTGATTGCTTATAGTGATGTTGATTATGGTGGTTACAAATTAGATAGGAAAAGTACTGGTGGAACATGTCATTTTTTTGGTTGATTTTAATATCATGGGCAAGCAAGAAACAAACTAGTGTTGCAACTTTCACTACCGAATCTGAATATATGGCTGCAGGGAGCTCTTGTGCCCAAGTATTGTAGATTATAAACCAAATGCTTGATTATGGTATTGTTCTTAAGAATGTTCCTATCTTTTGTGACAATACTAATGCTATTAATTTAAGCAAAAATCTCATTTTCCATAGTAGAACAAAGCATATAGATATTTGACATCATTTTCTACGTGATCATGTGCAACAAGGTGATATATGTTCGAAGTTTGTTAGAACAAATGACCAGTTGGCTGATATTTTTACTAAGCCTCTTATGGAAGATAATTTTAATTCTATTTATCTTAGATTGGGTGTATGTGATGTGAATAATTTGTGAAATTTTGTGCATTTTATTTGTTGCATTCACTTACGGAACAATTATCAAAATTGGTAAATAAGGCTCAAATTTCATCATGGTACATATTTGGGTTGGAAAGGATGCATAATTATGATTTCCAGGTATTGAAACGCATGTGATAAAGTTAGACGCGAGTCTTGGTCAGGTCTAGACATTATTTCTGGGTTTGAGGCAAACATACTCGAGCTACTTGGATACTTACTTGAGTTATTGCCAATATGATGTGATTTCTAAGTTTGGAGTATTCGAGTAACAAAGTCAGTTACTCGAGTAAAGCCAGGTTTCAAAGACTTCATAGGGCAGAAATGAACTTAAGCAAGAAAAGGCATTACGCAATTCAAATTGGAATTGTACTCGAGTTATACGAGTTTTACTTGAGTAAACGTCAACTCAAGTCAGTAAAACTCCTCTTTTCCTGTTGTCTTTCTCATTTCTTTCCACCTATTTCCTTCGACCCCCTCTTTTTTCTTTCAACCTTACTCGAGTAAATTTTGAAACCCACACAAAACCCATCCAACTTTCATCAAAGTTCTATCATTACAACACTTTTCCCCTCCCAGATCACTCCAAAAACACCTAAAATCTCCTAAAATTTGAAATTCCCATTTGAAATCCTAGCTTTTTGTTCTTCACATTTCTTGAACACAATGTCCTAACCACCTAAAACAAAGAAAAAATAGACCGCACAAAGACATTAGACGACACTGAGAGTGATTACTCACCCCCACCTCGTCCTCCACGAGTCAAATCCTTAGCCAAGAAGAAGAAGGCCACCTCTACATCACAGCCTGTATCTGCCTTGATTCCTTAGGATGATTCCTTGCTACTAAATCCTCGATTCATCTCATTGAAGGCACAAGAAGTGTATAACAAGGTATTAAAGAAAGAACCACTTATACCCTATATGATTTTTGATTATCCTAGGTTGAGGATTGTAGAGTATGATTTGGAGCTAGTGTTTAGAAAATATGGTCTTAGTGAATTATTGAGATATAATGATTTGATTTATAAGGAATTGGTTAGAGAGTTCTATGCCAATAAGGAAGCAATTAAGAAATTTTTTGAGGATGGCATTGTGTTAAGGTAAAAGGTTTATGGTAAAACAATTATGTTGTCTGAACGGTGATTATATGAGTGGTTTTCTATTCCATTAGGAAGTGTTCGACCCATTGGAAAAGGAAAGGATATTGAACCTGGTGATCAAGAAAGTAGTAATAGTGAGCCCATTGAAGATGATGTTGAAACACCTAAAAAATATACTTTGAAGAAAGGAAAGGAGTTGCTTCGCACAATTGCAGTAGTTGAAGTTGGAGAGTTTGTCAAATTCGAGGCCACTTATCTTCCCGACAATTTGTATATGATGCATTATGCTACAAACTGGAGTATAGTGCCCAAGAAAGACACCAGAAATCATGTGAACAAAATCGACATTGATATCTTATGGCATTTGGTCAAGGACATTCAAATCAACCATGCCTCCTTGATTATAAGATGGATGAAGCAAAAATGGAAGACTCTTCATAATGCGACTTATCTAAAGTGTCAAAGGAAGGAATGGATGCATTGTGGTGTGTTGATTACCAAGATTCTTCGAATGAACAACATTGATCTCTCAAGGTATGATTCAACCTCGGTCCCTTATAATTGGAAGTTCACCAATGTGAATCTAGCCAACATGCATATGATTCACGCAAGGACTAGATGATGGATTTATGGACCATATGTGAGGAGAGATCTATTGGTTAATCCTCATGTTAAGATTCCTCCACCCATTGGTAGAACTACTCCAAGCTTAAGAAGTGGAAGAAAAACTTATCCCTACGATGATAATACTTTGGATAGTATTTGAGTAAGTGCTCAAGATTTTCAAGAATTGAAGGATCAAGTATCTTCCTTGGGTTCTAAAGTGAGTGCTATGGAAAAGGTATTAGTGATAGTTCCGGACTTGGCACACAAGATTTAGGACAATATTAGTTGCTCCTCACCATCCACCACTTCCGCTCATGTGTCATGAGTTATATGTTTTGATGCCTCTTACCATGTGGATCGACATTTACATATGCATCATTTGCATTTTATGTGTTCTTTCCTTATTATGTTCTTGTTTCCTTTTCTATGGATATTTTAAAGTTGGATGTTTTATGGCAATATACTTCACTATTTAGCTCCCTTATCGCCTATGCTATGGATGTTCTATGTTCGATGTTCTTAACTAACTTGGTTTTCTCTTTATGAGTTTTTCTTTTTGTGTTGTGGATGTGTGTTTACCGTTTTGACTATGACAAAAAGGGGAGAAAAATTTAGGTTTTTACTTGAATTGAATATTGGCTAAAATCGTTGTTGGTTCTTTTTATTGGACAAACCCTTATGACAAGAATTCTAGTCTTGATCAATTTTTCAAATTTATTGCATGTTAAGATATGCACACACTTAGGGAGAGTTTTATCCAATGTTTTGTCATCATCAAATAGGGAAATATTGATAAAACAAAGGTGGTTAACATTTAGATCCTTTTATATTTTGATGATGAACAAAAATTGGTAAGCTAGCAAGACAAGCATAAAGTTGTCAACAAATTTAATCGAGCAAGTGCAACATCTATGGAGTCACTGATTACTGCAATAACTCGAGAAAGTTTCTAAGAAACTCCAGTATATGAAAGGTTAAATGAGATTTACTCAAGTTGATAATAAATTTACTCGAGCAAATCATTATCCCAGAGAATGCATTGATTCAAGTTTGAATCGAGCAGAAGCAGATGTAACTCCAGTTAGCGTGATTCCATAAATTCAACAGGTGTTCACGAGCATAAATAACTCGATTAAGGAATTTATTACTCGAGTTAACGAGGTTTGTAAAAAGGAAGATTTAAGGCAATCAAGTCAGATATGGAAGGAAATCAAATCACAACGGTCAGAAATCAGAGATTACTATAGTAAGATATTTTATTACTCGAGTAAGTCAAGGTAGAAATTCATTACTAGGATTCAAAGCTGCAGTTACTCGAGTTAACTTTGAAGCTACTTGAGTAAATACCTAAAATGAGTCACAACAGCTAGAATTTATTAGGAAGTATAAATACACTTCCAGAACAGTGAAGGGACATACAAAAACACTTTTACAACTGATTGCAACCCTAATTCTAGCATTAATCATTGTTCTTGGTGATACAAGTGTTTTTGTGTTTATTTCATATTTTCATTACTTGTATCCATTGTTCGAATTCTATTTTGGTGAGTGATTTCTTGTTTGAAATAGAGAGTTTGTGAGATTGGGATCAGGGGTAGATCTTAGATTTGGTTTATTCTGAACTGGAATCAATATTTATAAGAGTTCTCACTTAGCTTGAAAGTGAAAGTTGTAATAAGAGATTGGAGATAATGGAAATCCTAAGTGGTAATACTTAGGTAGACGTAGGCACGAGATTGGCCGAACCACTCTAAAACTCTTGATGTTCTCTACTGTTTTGTTTGTTATTTTTGCCATACTAGAAAAAGAATTCAAAGCCACATCAACCACACTATTCAACTCTCTCTTCTAGTATGGTATTTGCTCTTTCATGAGGAACAACCAAGATTGAAGGCAAAGAAACTCTACAAAAGTGAAGAATCAAGCTTCCATTCAAGCACAGGAAAGAGCCACTGAGATGAAGCTACTAAGTCCTCGCAGTTATTCCACACCAAAGATAAAGAATATCCATCGAGATCAAGCTACCAAGCCCTCATCATTCTTCCATCCAACCATACCAGAGATCGAGAACAAGCCGCTAAGGCCCTCGCTCCTCCACCAACACAATCAAGAAGCTCTTTCAGATCAAGCCAAGTCCCTAAAGGACTTCAACTCGATTCGAGAACAAGCTGTGAAGGCCCTTGAATCACACATTCACCAAAGACAGAATTAGAGGAAGATCTTATGGATCAAAAAATCCATAGAGATTGAGCTCATTTGAATTAACATTTTTGTTGTAATTTGTATTTTCCATTTTTCTTATCTTTATATTTTCAAGACATGAAATTTGTATATACAATTACTTCTCTCTATTTTCTGCTACTCTTGCTACTGCTATTCTATCTTTTACTCTCTTCTCAAATTAGCACCCATCAAAAAAATATTGAATGAGTATTTATTGGCCAATAGGAATAGGAATTCATGGTTTGTGGTGAAGAGCAAATTTCTGGTTTATAATGTCCTATTCTTTAATCAATGTCTAGAATTCTTATACACCGAAGTATCCAATTAATGTTGGCTTTGCAATTCAAAATAAAAAAAAAAATGTTGGCTTTGTTTATTTTGGCTCAGATTTTTGTCGCATTTTCCATATTTTTGGAGATTTAATAATGCATAGGTTTCTAATTGCAACCATCAAAGGAGTAGCAGTTGATGGCTCTAACTGAAACCAATGAATCAGACTCTAAATCCGCATTTGTTGGCACATTTGTTGTCTCGTGCGGCTGTTTCTATGGCCAACTATATGGTCTGGAGGGCCGCTTGATGCGGTTGTTTCCGGGGCCTTAGATCAATTTGTAACCAGTTTGAATTAATGAAACAATATTTATTTGCACTAATTACACATGTTGTGAATTTTTTGCCACACCTTTTAAAAATAATAGGCCATGTTTCAATTCTACAGCAATGTCAATTTTTATATTTGTTTTTTTTTTAAATGTCACTTGTTTGAAATTAGATTTTAAAAATGCCACATTAACTTTATATAAATTTTAATTTTTCGTTTTATTTTAATTTTTTTCTTTATTCAATTTTCTCTCTCATTCTCTCTCTCTCCCACCCCAAACCCTAGCTACTACCCCAAATCCTAGCTACCCCACACCTCTCTCTCTTCCACCCCACCTCCACCTCCTCTCTCTCTTCCATGCGCTCCCCACCCCACAGCCTTTCTTTGTCTTCTACCACTCCTCTCAGTCGATCTTTCTTCGTGTTCTCTCCTCCGCCACTCATCTCCATCGATTTATCTCTCTTTCTTTTTTCTCTTCGTGTTCTCTCTCTATTTTTGCCACAGTCTCTTTGTCGATCTCTCTTCCCGTCACTCCTCGTCGTCTCTTACCCCTGTCGTCTATCACCCTCTCTGCTCGTGGTCGTTTATCACTCATCGTCAACGAGTCACAGCTAAAGAGTGATGGGGAGGATGCGTCCCGAGAGGATATTTGGATGATCGGCGGCTAGATCTGGTCGTCTAGGAGCGGCGACCAGATCTGGTCGCCTCGGGGCGGCAGCCAGATCTGGCCACCAAGTGCGGCGACTAGGGTTTCCTTTAGAAACCTTAGCTGTTGTCTTTATTTTTTAAAAAAATAAAAATTTCTGTGTTTTTTATTTTAAAAATTATATTGACAGATGGTGTTCTTGTAGCGGCTAAAGTTTCCTGGAAATCTTAGCAACTTCTATTCATTTATTTTAAAATTAATGAATTTGTGTTATTTTGAAACCTTAGCTGCATTTAAGGAACCGTTGTGAACCGTTTAAAATAGTTCACAATAATGTATAATATAATGTACATTATTTTTGTGAACAATTGTGAACGCCAAAAATTAAAAAAGAATATATAGAATTAAAAAATATGAACTATGTACTCTTTTGGTGAACCATTTAAAATGATTCACGATGGTTTACAATAATGTAGAATATAATGTACACTATTTTGTGAATCATTGTGAAAATCAAAATCGACTTTGAAAAAAATATTTTTTGAAGCAAAAATTGGTTTAAAATTACTAAAAAAATTTTAAAAATATTGTTTATACTTTTTTTTTTCAAAATATAAATTGTGTATTCTATTGTGAACCATTATGAACCGTTGTGAACAAAAAATACAATTTGGATTGAGAATATTTTTTATAGAAAAATTAATTTATCACAAAAAGTCAATTTCTCGTGAAAAGTCAATTTCTCAGAAAAATACGACAATTTCTCACGGTTTTCAAAAAATGACATTTTTTATATGTGATAAATATAAGTGGTATTTTTAATATTTTTTAACTTGATATGTTATTAGTAAAAAGTGACATTCTTTTTTTTTGTATAAATCTGTAATTGTCCCATTTATTTCGGTTCAAAAAATATAATGCATAGGTTTTTAAAAAATCGATTGTTTTGCCAGAAATTGGCTAACCACCGCCTCGACTGGGTAATTGGTGAGAGTAAGGCTATGTTTGGTTGAAAGGGTGGAAAGTGGAAGAGAGGGGATAAAGTAGGTAGAGAGGAAGAGACAGAAAAGGAAAGGATTTAAAAAATATTAATTCTTACAGAATATTTAAATCAATTCTAAAATTCAAACACAACAAATAAAAATTTAGGTAACAATTATAGATTAATCAATTTTGTCAACAACAAATGATAATTTATTAAAGGCCAACACCACCAATTTAGATTTTTTTTTATGGATAAAAGGTACCTAGGCAGAATAATACGTTAATCGTGATTTTATCTAAATAAGGAATGTGTTCCGAAGATAACTCATTCTAGCCTAATCCCTTAGAGAATTACTAATATTTATCCCTTGTACCCCAATTAATCAAATTTCCATTACGAGAGATTCTGTATTTTCTTTTTTTCTTAATTGATACTATACCAAATCAAAAGTATAACAGTAATTACATTTATAAAATAATACGGAACCACTTGGTTACCAAATTAATTAAGCTCTAGAGATTAAAAGATAACAAAATATTTGAAGTTTAATCTCAGCTAAGGTTGATCACTATAAAGATAGAATGAGAAATGCTTTCAAAAAATTCTTTTTCTTAACACGCCAATAGAAGATTTCAAATTCCCGGTAATAGAGCAGCATGAAAAAATCAAAATTTTCTCAAACAAGTAATTAAATATCGCACAATTCACTGGAAAATAGATATAATTGATCATGACCAAGCCAACGCATGAAGTAGATAGTGAAACCATCATTGAAAGTTTATGAATAATTTAAAGATAGTTGCCAAACTTCCATAAATTTTGCAAAGATCAAACTAAATTGAGAAAAAAAAAACTTATTCTCTCAAAATTTGATCGAGACACTAAAACAGAAAATTCAAAGAAAGCAACTTTGTTTTAGTTCGCCTTGGACTTGATCAATGCATTAGCGTCTGCAGCGGTTGGAAGTGCTGGGATAGCTCCTTTCTGAGTTGTACAAATTGCCCCACAAGCATTTGCAAATGTCAATGCCTCCTTCAATTTCTTCTCATCCTGTAAAATCCAACATAATTGGTTTTTTGTCAATTAATAGGAAAAAAAGGAAAAAAATACAAAATCGATAATCAAGTATAAGAAAATACATAAAAAATTGATGGATCCTTGGCGATAGAAACCAAAAATGAGCCCACAAAGGCATCACCAGCTCCAGTTGTATCAACTGTTTTCACTGCAAATCCTGACATCTTTCCCTTGAATTTCTGTTCAAAAATTATTATTTTATTAGTTATAAATTAGAACCACTATTTCAATCTTTAAAAGCAATCAAATTTTATATTTAAATTAGAACAGATAATTAGTGGAAATTAATTAAATAAATAGAGTTAAGGAATATTGCCTTAGTGAAATATCTGCAACCCTTCTCTCCATCTGTCACAACAAGTAACTTGAGTTTATGGTGCCAAAGGGAAAGAACAACTTCCTCCTTGTCAGCATCTTTCTGTGTGAGGAAATCCACCTCATCATCACTAACCTAAAATGATTCAAAAATAATATCAAATTATTGATAAAAATTTAAGAATCAATAAAATGATACGACATTTACGAAAAATATAATCAAAACTTATACGTCATTAAAATATGAATAATTTAAAGATTCCATTACCACGCAACCAGTCCAAAATTGAATACATTCAAATCATTACCATATCAGTAAAAATATTTTCCTCTTGATTTCAAAATATTAAATTACTTTGTGTCATGACCATTAGCCTACAGCTATTGGAGTGGAGGATTCGATTTTCATTAGGACGCAATATATTATATATAAATAAAATTAGTTAGTCTGAAATAATTACCTTGATGAAGTCAGCTTCGTTCCAGATACTTTTGATTCCTTCTCTAGCAGCATCGGCAGACGGCCAAAGTGGCAACCTCACATTAGGATCATAAGAAAGCAAAACTCCGGCAGCTTTGGCGGCTTTCATGGCGGCCATGTGAGCCGATCTGGATGGCTCAGATATCAGACTAATTGATCCATAGTGGAAAATCTTGGCTTGCTTGATCAGATTCATGTTCAACTCAGATTCTTTCAGCAACATATCTGCACTAGGGTTTCTATAGAACATGAACTCCCTCCCTCCATTCGTCTTCAATGTCACGAACGCCAACGCGGTCCTGGCGTTCTCATCGAAGCAGACTCCGTCGCTGTTGATGCCGTTCTTCTTCAGGATATCCACCAACATGTGGCCGAACTCATCGTCTCCGAACTAAAACAGAAAATAAACACATCATAAATAACGATGTATTGCTTCTTGAGAAAATAAAAGATTTCATAGGATAATCAAAATTGGATTCGTAAAAGAGACAAGAAGAGATAAAAATGCGATTAGCAAAGGGTTATGTTCTTGTGCATCTGCTTGTGTTCTTTTGTTGCGTGCAATATTATTTGTTAATTGATTTGTTGTTTATAGTATATGCGGATGACTTCATAAAGTAATGGTAAATATATTAAATTATATAGCAAAACGTTAATACACAATAATCTAATCCTTATTGACGTGTGCAATGCACATATATTATGTAAAATTAATTTGTAATTAGTAAATTTTAATAAATAATTTTGAATAAATTTATTAAAATATATTTTAAGTGATCTTATATTTTCTATTATTTAAGGGCTTGTTTGGTTAACATTTTGGAAAATAACTTTCTGAAAAGTGTATGTATTTACAAGTCAATACATGCGATATAATGAAAAAAACCAATCATCACTTTCATATCAAGTTCATTAATATTTTTTGATAAATATATTCATGGACTATTATCAAAATTAAATATTATTTTTAAATTAAATTTATCTGGTGATCAATCCATGTAGCATTTTTTATGTAGTTATTAAATTATATTATGCTGTTCACAATTATTTAAATTTGTTGCTACCTAGAACAACAATGAAGTCGAAAAATCTTCATGCATATCTTGCAAAACAAAGAGAGTTAGAGGTCAAGGGTTGTACCCCCGATGTCACTCTGACGCTTAAGTCAATAAATTATTTTAGTAGAGTTTTGGGAGGTCTTGAGAAGTGAAAAAGACTTATCTGAGTGAGAGTGGGAACATTTATTTATAGGTAACTGGAGGTAATCAGTTACAAACATTCAAGAGAGATTTTCACATATTTTAAGTATCATGAGGTTATTTCATCATCTTTCCTTTGATTTCTTGAAGTTTGAATAGGTTTTGATAAGACGTTAAGCGTGTCTTATTTATCTATACGTATCTCCTTTATTCATCAGAGTAATTAATTTTGTGGAGCTAAACCTATTGAATTTTGGGATTTTGTCACATAAGGCCTAGTGGGTTTTATTGGACTTTTGAGCCTCAACCCATATCATATCAATGGTTTTTCACTTCTACCTGCGAGTTTCTCAGACGTAGGAGTTTTTTTCAAAATGTTTGGCAATCCCTCCTATTTGGGACCTTTTGGTGTCTTTTTGTGAGTTTAGGACCATTTGTAAGGTTTTGAAAAATCTGGGAGTAAGCAGATAATAATCCCCAGCTGGAATTTTCTCTCTCTCCTCTTTTTTTTTTTATATTTTCGGAATATTATATTTATATTAATAAAAATCAGAATTTGTCTTTATCCTTATGTCTTGTTCTCTAATTTGTCTCCACCTCTATTTTGTCTTTCTCCATCATTTTTGTTTTTTGAATTCTATTCTACGACTAATTGTGACCTCTATAACTACGTGTCTTCCTTCATTTCATTTGACTTTTGGCATCTATGTCGGGAATAGCTAGTATTTTTTACACTAATATTTTTTATTTTTTTAAAGGTAAAAATTAATTTAAAATTAATTTAACGGTTTTAAAAATACCAATATTAAAAAATGCATATGTAATATAACTATTTTTAATGTGTTAGCACTTTTGTAACCGTCGAATTAATTTAAATTTAATGTTCATCATTGAAATGATGTAAAACACATAAATACAAAATAATCATAACTCATTCCATCCGGGTCTCTCAAATCTAATAAGGAGGTAATTTTTATTTTTTCACGTTATTCTTTTTTCAAAAATATTTTTGCTTTTTTTTTGCATAGTGCAATTTTTATTTTTTCACATTAAAAATACATGTACAACATAATCATTTTTTAATATGTTAGTACTTTTATAACCGTCGGATTAATTTAAAATTAATTTTTACTATTGAAAGGATGGAAAGCATGTTGAGTTCAGTTTTGATAATGATCAATGCAAAACATCCATGAAAAATGTGCAAAGTTGAAGACTTGCTGATATCTGACCAAAAAGCACCTTATAAGTCATCAAAGCGCATTGACGCATGCTGAGCTGACATCTACGCACGTAGATGAGAAGCAAATGCTACTAGAAATAATTTTCACACATCTACGCACGCAGAAGATATTACAGCTCATGTTGACGGAGTTCAAATTGATGAGGAAAAGGTCAAGGCACGTAGTGATACGTTAAAGGATGAACAAGGCGCGTTGATGAGCAAATATGTGATCTTTAAAGAAAAGATCAACGCACATAGATGGATCTCAAATGAGGATAAGTTGGACTACCTGACAAAAGCAAGACGCTCCTCAGGAATTTGAACATGCTCTAACACAAATCACGTGCAAAATTAGAGCGATAACGGACGTAGAAGGATGTACAATGCACGTAGACGAAATCTGGGCAAAATTTGCACATTCTGGGATTCAGAGCAATGCACGTTGAATAAGTGATCAACGCACATAGAAGAATGAACAACGCACGTAGAAGATCAACAACGCATGTAGATGTTGATCCACTCAAAGCTGAGACCACTGGAGTTCTGGCAACACACGTAGACTTGCTATCAACACACGTAGAACTCAGTTGGAACAATGAACTATGCACATAGAAGAGGAAAAACGCACGTAATAAAGGGTGACGTTATTACTGAGCAGAATTTGTCTTATCTCTCAATAGCTACTTTGAGGCTCCAAGGGTTATATTATTTCAAGTGGCTATAAATATGTGTCCTAGAACATAAGACAAGTAAAGATACCCTTGCTAAGAATTGATATTCAGCTTATCTCTACTATCTACCTTTCTAACCCACTTGAGCTATTAACTTGCAATTTTATTGTTGGGTTGGTGTGAACTTTAATCTGTTATACCTTTGGGGTTAAATCTATAACAAGCAAGGTTGTTTGCTTGGGGTAGATAGGTTTTCTAGTAGCCTTAGAAAAGTAGAGTTTTGTTTTTCTAATTAATCCCGCAAAAAAAAAACTAGAGGCGTGTTTTGTTTGTTTTGTCCTGAAAACAAGTGGTAACGGTTTTCTAGTTTAGCCCGCAAAAATTAGATTAACGGTTTTCTAGTTGAGCCTGCAAAAACTAAGAAAATGATTTGCTAGTTGAGCTCGTAAAAACTAGTAGTTTGGTTTTCTTGTTCTGTCCTTAAACAAGGTGTAACAGTTTGCTTGTATAGCCCGCAAAAACAAGTATTGTAAACAGTTTTCCTCCACCCTCAAATGAGGAGATAGTTGATTAAACTCTTTGGTGGATCTAGAAAAGTGAATGTAGTTCAAGAGGACCGAACCACTATAAATATTGAACTTTGATTTTCTCTATCCCTTACTCTTCTTATATTGTTCTATATTTATTTTATATTGTTTATGGATTGGTGATTTTATTGCTTCCGCATTTAACTTTGATTTTATTTATAAAAAAACTTTATTATTTGCCTTAGTTTGCAAAAAAAAAAATTCAACAAAGTTTTTAACTTGATAAAACTCTAATTCAACCATCCCCCTCTTGGAGTGCCATTTCCATTGCTCATTGGGACTTACAAAGCACATAAATGCAAAAAAAAAACCATAACCCATCCCATTTGGGTCTCTCAAATCTAATAAAGAGGTAATTTTTATTTTTTCACGTTACTTTTTTTAAAAATATTTTCGCTTTTTTTTTGCATAATGAAATTTTGTCATCTGAATCGACAAAATCTAATAAAAAAATTGTGAACCAAGATATTATTCCCATGAAAGTGTGACTGGTTAGCATTTTGTGCCTATTGATTGTACCATGAAACCCGTCACACTGAATCAGCATTAATATCTAACAAAAAAATCGTGAATCTCACTATTTTCCTGATGAAAGTGCGATCAGTTGGCATTCCTCACCTATGGATTGGGCCATGAAACCCATCACACTAAATCAACATCAAAATCTGACGAAAAAGTCGAAGAACAATCACAAATTGATGTGTTTTTCTAATGAAAGTGTGACTAGTTGGCATTTCACGCCTATCGACAGTGTTGTGAAACTCGTCACTCTGAATCAGCCACTCCTTTGTTCAGATCACGCCACATGTCACCCTCAATGACAGATTTGAGCTCACATATCCAGCTGTGAAGCACAATGCACCTAATTTCTACCAGGAAAGCCATTCGGATTAAGACACTTGGCAGATTCGAAGCCACTAGATCCGAGACACACCAAAACAAGTATGAGCCAAGCAACACTAGATTAAAACATCATATGCCGCTGTGATGTGGCCACGTGTCGTACCCTGGACCATCAAATCTGAGCCTATGTGAGGCCTGCCGCATATGATTCCACTTTCTTCACATCTCTCTACCCCGTCCGATTGTGCTATGTGTCATCCTTCGCTCTGCCCGATCTTGGCTTGCTAATGCTACCATAGTGCTTTACACAAGCGATCGCATTTTCTTGCACCTGATTCTCATTGTCAGATCTTGATGCGTTGCAGATTTTTGGTTGTGTAATTGTAGCTTCCACCATTTCTTCTAGATTTGTCCACACTTGACTTTGTTGGCCTTCTGATTTGATTTTGTGGTGTATTCTGAACCGTTGGACAGGATCTCATAGATGGCTTTTTAGTCTTGGCTGCAACTGATCACCATTTCTTGCCACTAGTTTTGAACTATTTCTTTTCTTTTCTTTCTTTTTCTTTTTTTGCAGATTTCTTCAACTTTTTTTTTTTGATATTTCAAGTCTTTTTTCAACAAAATTTTTAGTTACATCTCGACTTATTCGTGATGTCCAAATATTTTCGTCAAATATTTATATTTGTTCAAATATATATATATATATATATATATTGTATTTCAATAATTGTTAAAAATGGCCCAAACCCACCAATTAAAATGGTGTGTACCAAACAATCTCTACGATGCCTTTCGAGTACTCACGAGATTACTCGAGATAACCCCGGATCTTTATTTCATCGCTCATTACTTCCTCAAATATGGAAAAGATTTTATTTTTCCTTTCAATCACGATTCAAAATTCCCAACCTTCACAACATAAATTGTCTAGCATTCGTCCTTGAAAAATCTTTCGCTATTTAGGACTATACATTGCACCTAGGCTTTCAATTTTTGATCCCAACGTTTTCATCAAGGATTTTTCTTCCGCTTTCGTGTGGAAGTATCCAATCTACTCACTCTTCTACGAGAGATGAAGTGTCTACAAATTCTTTAGAGGCAACTTAAATATTCATTTGTTCTTTTAAGGGCTCCCCAATCCAAAGGAAGATATTGTTTTCTCGCATCAACTGAGGATGCCACACGTCAGTTTTGCAATGTTTCAAGATGTTTATGGAACTTTCGCCTTCTCACTTAATCTTTTGCCAATGGTTGGCTGATGTATGTTATATTTACATGATAAATCAAGCAAAAATTCATATATTTTCATCCTATAAATTATGCTTTTATGGTGAAGTTTATATGATGTTTGTGATATTTTTAGCATGATATAAATTGAAGAAAATAAGTTCAAAAACATGGAGAAATGATTCAAACTTAAAAGGCACCAAAAGAACTCAAGAAACCATGAAGAAAATGATGGAAACAAGGTGGGAAGGCTTGTCAAGACCATGGTGGCAAGTGTCACAACTATGACATTCAAAACAAACATGCATTGTGAAGACATAAAAGTGTCACAGTCGTGACACTCTAGACAACAAGTTTTTGAGGTGTTGCGTGAAAAGTTGTCATGTGGGGACTAAGGGGTATTTTTGGGACATCTTTTGTAAAGTTTTGTGGCTTAGACAATGAGTATAAATACCCTCTTTAACACTCATCTTGGACATCACTTCTTCAATTAGAAATTAGGGTTTTAGATTTTCAATAACAAATTTTAATTTCTAGATTAGATCAAAGGAAAGCAAGAGGAGGATCACATCACTCAAGATTTCCTTGTTGGGTATTATTCATGAAGGCTTATGGGTTTGATTTCTCTTCTTCTTTCTACTTTTGTATTTGAATCTAGTGTTTTATTTTAATGAATATTGTTATTTTTGTTTTGATTTCATTATGTTAACTTAATTTTCTTAGTTGGGGCCTAGAGATGTGGGCTTTAAACAAAGATTTGCTAGGCTTGTGATTGGGTGTTGTGCCTTATTGCCTTATTTGTAGTTTGTGATTGTGGGTTGATTTAATGACTTGTTTAATGTGACTATAATTATGCTTGATCACCATAGTTGTAGTTTAGGTAAGACTAGTTGAAGAATTAAGAGATAAAGGTTAGGTAAGACCTACAAGCATTAAACTTCTATCACTTAGGTTAGAGATAATCTATGCATATAAGGTGTTCGATAAAATTCTTAGGAGGCTTAATGACTCTAAATTGGTTAAGTGAGACCGAGAGGACCTTCTTAATAATTGTAAGGATGACTTAGATGACCTTGAGAAAGGCTTTAGACTAGATTTGAGAAGAGAACACTCAATCTCAATCACCCTTTTCACTAATTGAGCAAATCGGAGTCTTGTGTTGAAACCTCGAAAGCCCCAACATTTTTGTCTTTATTGTTTTCACAACTTTTGCTCTCTTTTGATTTACTTTGTTTTGAATTCACTCTTTTACTTAAAAACCAAAAAAAAAATCAAATGCGTTTCCTTGATTTTGTTTTCCTTTTTTATCACAATTAATTTTTGTTCCCTTGGGAGTCGATACTTAGGAATACTCCTAAAATTTTATTACTACATCGATCATTGTGCCCTTGCAAGGCACTAATCGAGTTTTTGGCGCCATTGCTGGGGAACGACATTATTTATTATGATCTTTTATTTATTTTTACTTGTTTGCTTGTTCGTTTTGTTTTCTTTGTTTGTTTTGTAGGTATTACATGCTCTTGAGGCGTACTAGAAGCTTCAAAAGCAAGGAGATTGTTCCTTTGGTACCCAAAATTGAGAGGTTGTTAAGGGTAACTAGAGCTAATAGAAGAAGGAAAAGGATGGCGGATATTCCTAGACCTTTTAATGTTGATAGGAATGAGCCTAGAGTTGAACAATTTTCACGAGAAGGAGTTAGGCAACGAGTATCGATTAGGATGAGTTTACGAGAGATCCAATGCCGGTGATTGGAGCATTGCCTTCTTGTATTAGGTTGAACTTAGCGGCACGCAACTATGATTTGAAGAATATACATTTTCAAATGTTGCCATCTTTCAATAGATTTCCGGGAGAGGATCCATTGACTTTCTTGAGGGAGTTTTACACTACTATTGAAACATTTCCCTTTCATGGTTTGAATGAAGATGAGTTGAGGATGCGTTGCTTTTCATATACATTGAAAGATCGGGCAAAGACTTGGCTTATCAACTTTTCAGAAGGTTCTCTTAGTACTTGGGAGAAAGTGTATGGAAATTTTATGATGAAGTATTACTCCCCACAAAAGACAGTGGAACTAATGAAAAAATTTTGCTCTTTTTCCCAAATAGAGAGTGAGCTATTTCATGAGGCATAGGAGTTTTTTAAGATGCTATTGAGCCAATGTTCACACCATCAGTTCTCTCTAGCTCTCCTCACACATTTCGTCTATGATGGCTTGACAATGTCAAAGGCAGACATTGGTGGACACTGCTTTAGGAAGCTATTTTGGAGACAGACTGTCGAAGAGGTCTACAACATATATGAGATGTTGGCCACCAACTCCCAACAAAAAGAAGTTAGGAGATGCTGAGTCGGTATTCATGATATAAAATCTTCACCTTATAATGATTTGGTAGAAATTTTGGCAGATCTTTCTAAGAAGATGAACATGTTTCTTAATGTTGATGCTTTGGTAAAGGTACAATGTAGTTTCTGTGCCACGTTTGGACAAAATGATATGAGTTGTGGAATGGCCCGCTGAGATAGTATAGGAGTGGAGGACGTGAATTACATGGGTGATTTTGCTAGACACCAACCTAAGAATGATCCTTATTCCAACTCTTATAACCCGGGTTGGCACAACCACCCAAACTTTGCTTGGAAGGATCCAAACACCTCAAACCAACCTAGACCCATTGGACCTCCGAGTTTCTAACCTCAATCACCTTACCAATAAAACCAATCCCATCCATCACCCTAGCAAGCTACCCAAGATAAAAAAGACCATTGGAAGAATGTTCATGCAATTTATGTCCAAAATGGAAACAAGGGATGCTAAGGTTGATCGACCCATTCAAACCCAACAAGCTACTATCCAAAACCTTGAGCGACAAATGGGAAAACTAGCCAAGACAATTTCAGATAGAGACAAGGGAAAGTTACCTAGCGCATCCCAAGTGAACCCTAAGAAGTGTGTGATGGCTAGTACTTTGAGAAGTGGAAAGAAGTTTGAGGAGCCAAATGTGAGGGAAACACCTAAGATTACTAAGGTTACCAAGGATAACGAGGAAAATTATGAGGAGCAAAGAGAGAATGGGGAAGAAATACTCACTAAGCAAGAGGAATAAAATCTTATATCCCTCCTATCCCATTTCCCCAAAGGTTTAGAGATCACACCAAAGATGCTAATTTCATGAAGTTCCTTGAGATGTTCAAGAAGTTGGAGTTGAACATACCCTTTTTGGAGGTCATTGCCCGAATGCCTAACTATGTAAAGTTCTTAAAGGAGGTAGTGACCAACAAGAAGAAGTTGAAGGAGTATTCTCTAATAGCATTTACCGAAGAGTGTAGTGCGGTGATATTAAACAAGTAACCTCTAAAGCTCAAGGATACGAGAAGCTTTACAATTTCATGCATCTTTGGTAATTTGGAGAATGTTCAATCATTATGTGATTTGGGTGCTTCAGTCAACCTAATATCTTCTTCCAACTACAAAAGGTTAGGGATTGGCACATTAACTCCTACCAATATGACTCTTCAACTAGCGGATAGAATAATTCGGCAACTACTTGGACTTGTGGAGAATCTCTAGGTCAAGGTAGAAAAATTTTTCTTCCCTACCGATTTTTATGTGTTGGATATAAATGAGGCTTATGATACCCCTATCATAATTTAGAACCCTTTTTGGCTACTGGGGGAGTTGTTATTGATTTGAGGAAAAGGAGTCTATCTTTTAATGTGGGGAAGGAAGTTGATGAATTCTATGTATGCAAGAATTTGTTACCTTTACTTCATGATGATGGCAACAAAGCACCCATTTTAGAGACATGTTTCATGCTATCTAGCACTCTACCCTCACCATCAATTGGTGAAACTCAAGGTGAGGAAGAACCAAGTGCTAAAGGGAGCAAGAATCCAAAGGAAATCAAGCATGAGAAGACGCTGAGTTCACTCGATAGTATGGATAAGAAAGGGGTTGAAAGCGAAAATACTACATCAAAAGGAGAAGAAAATGATTGCATCTCGAAGGGTAAGTTCATTCAAAGGCAAAAGGTATATTACTTTTCACCCAAAAATCACTTTCTTTATAACCCTCATATTCCAATACGTTGCGCATTTCAAATTTCTAAGATTCATACATGTGGTGCTATTGACATTGTGCTTAATGATCACAAACTCATTACAGTCTATAGGAAGAGAATGAAACCCACAAAGAATCCATCCATGAGGACTATTTGGTGCCCCAAATAGGTCCATCATCCACGTCCGAAATGATGTTAAACTACCTTATGTCTGCAATGACGTTAAACTATGCCTATCTTTAAATTTTTACATGATGTTTTGTTTTGAATAAAAGGAGTAGTTTATCCCTCATTTGTATGGTCACATACCTTTTACTAACATTATTGCACTTGTGTCCACTAACCTTTCTTGTCTTGTGCTTAAACGTTGAACTTACACATTCACGGAGGAGGCGATCACAACAATCATCAATGGAGAATAGGGAAGCATATCTAAACCTTTTCTTTTAAATTGTGTGCTTTATTTGCATGATTTTCCATCGTCCCCTTTGTTGTATGATTTGGCATTTTTCATTTTTTTTAGTGGTGAGATGAAGAGTTTTTTGTGATAATTGATCTTAGTCTACTATGTGGTGGCATGATAGTAAGCTTTCGAACTCATTGTTAAATGATTTGCATGATTGATTAAATGGTACTAAAGTGGAGTAGGTTTGGCTTAATGAATAGGTTAAGTTCTTATTAATTGTTTAAATGGTATTGATTCACTTTTGAGGATGAACCTAAATAAGGATAAGTGAGTGGGGTCCCAACCTCGAGGTAGAAATGATTAGGATCCTCGTTGGCAATAATAAGTGTAACCATATGAACTTTTAATTCACTAACATGTTTGTAGCAACCAAAATGAAAGTGGAAGCAATGAAAAATGTAAGGAAATGACAAAAGAAAGGCACTTATGTTTGTAAATGAATGAAAACGTCAAGCTTGCTCTACAACTATAGAGAAATGTGTGTTAATTTTAGCAATGGGGACGATGAGCTTGGGAGATGCCAATAGACTAAGAGATTTGATTATTGAATTCTTGATATAGCCACTTTTCAATGCTAATGCTTGATTTGTATGATTACTGCATAGCATAGTGTCCTCTCTTGATGATGTTATTTGCATACTTGCATAGTGCAAGAATTTTTCGATTTGTCCAATTCACTTGATATTCTTACCCCAAGTTTTGAAATGGTTTGCTTGAGGACAAGTAAACAAGTAAGTGTGGAGGAGTTTGATGTATGTTTTATTTACATGATAAATCAAGCAAGAATTCATATAATTTGATTTTATAAATCATTCTTTTATGGTGAAATTTATACGATGTTTGCAGGATGATAAAATTGAATAAAATGAGTTTAAAAATGTGGAGAAATGATTCAAACTTGAAAGGCCCTAAGAAAACTCAAGAAACCATGAAGAAAATGATGGAAACAAGGTGGAAAGGCTTGTTTCGGCTGTGGTGGCAAGTATAAAAACAAACATGCATTCTGAAGGCAGAAAAGTGTCACGGCCGTGACACTCTGAACAACAAGTTTTTGAGGTGTTGCGTGAAAAGCTATCAAGTGGGGACCAAGGGGTATTTTTGAAACATCTTTTGTAGGGTTTTGTGGCTTAGACAAGTGGTATAAATACCCTCTTTAACACTCATGTTGGACATCATTTCTTCAATTAGAAATTAGATTTTTAGATTTTTAAGAACAAATTTCAATTTCTATATTAGATCAAAGGAAAGCAAGAGGAGGATCACATCACCCAAGATTTCATTATTGGGTATTGTTCATCAAGGCTTGTGGGTTTGATTTATCTTTTTCTTTCTACTTTTGTATTTGAATCTAATGTTTTCTTTTAATGAATATTGTTATTTTTGTTTTGATTTCACTATGTTAGCTTAATTTTCTTAGTTGGGGCTTAGAGATGTAGGTTCTAGAAAAAGATTTGCTAGTGAATGTGAGTTGATTTAATGACTTGTTTAACATGACTATGATTATGCTTGATCACCATAGTTATAGTTTAGGTAAGCCTAATTGAAGAATCGAGAGATGAAAGCTAGGTGAGGCTCGTAAGCATTAAACTTGTATGACTTATATTAGAGATAATCTATGTATATGAGGTATTCGATGAAATTTCTAGGAGCTTTAATGACTCTAAATTGATTAAGTGAGGCCGAGAGAACCCTCTTAATAATTGTAGACATGACTTACATGACCTTGAGAGAGGCTTTGGGCTAGGTTTGAGGAGAGAACACTCAATCCCACTCACTCTTTCACTAGTTAAGCAAATCAAAGTCTTGAGTTGAAATCTTGAAAGCCTCAACAATTTTATCTTTATTTTTTTCACAACTTTAGCTCTCTTTTAATTTACTTGGCTTTGAATTCACTCTTTTACTTAAACCCAAAAAAAATCAAATGTGTTTCCTTGATTTTATTTTCTTTTTTTATCACAATTAATTCTCGTTCCCCTGGGAGACAATAATTACGAATACTCCTAATATTTTATTATTACATCGATCCTTATGCCTTATGCACTTGCAAGGCACCGTTCATTGGTTTCCCAATTACGCCACCAAAATTCATGTTTTTGCTGCTTGCTACACTATCGTTCGAATGATTCCCACGTGTGAGTACACACATAAGGTTTTTCACTTGCCATAGCTTTTCTCTTTTCACCAGGGTCCCTTTGCTTGCATTCATGCCAAGACCTCATCTTTCTTACATGCAAGATTGTTAGACGTCTTACCAAATTTTATTTTTTCATCAATTTTCAACAAATTTTTCTGCATGCGTTCATGACAACCTTGACTTACTTGCGTGTAAAGCCATCACTCTTCTTAACAGATTTTATTTTCTTGATGAAATTTCCCGCTTGTGTTTATGATAAAACCGCATCTTATTTGTAGGCAAGGTAGCCCCATGTCTTACGACAAATGTTCCTATGTGTTCATGACAAAACCTCCTCTTATTTTTATGCAACGATGTCACACATCTTAATACATTTATTTTCTTGTTTATGACAAAAAATCATCTTATTTGTACGCGAGGTAGTCACACATCTTACAGCAAATACTTCTATGTGTGCTTATGACCAACCAATATTATTGGTGTGCAAGGTGGTCATTTCAGAAGATTTTCCTATGTGCGCTTTTGATAAACTTCGTCTTATTGCTATGAAAAGTGTGTTGGAGAATTTTCTCGGAGATGTCTTGGTTGAGTTTGGAGAGCGGAAGCAAGAGGGAGTGAAGAGAGAAAACAACATCGCAATTTAGAGTGGTTCGGCCAACCATGCCTACGTCAACTACCTAAGTCTCACTTAGGATTTTCACTATAACGAAGATTGATTCTGGCTCAA